>JAKSZT010054225.1:1646936-1735344 GCA_026826555.1 Tolypeutes matacus
TGGCACATAGGTAGGTGGGAGGCTCCAGTCTCTGGAAGTATACCTAAAAACTCCAGCATCGCATATAGGTTTGAATAGAAGGGTCTGGTGAACCATGTGCAGGGAGGACTTATTTGAGTCTAATTCTGTCACTCTCAGGAGCACAGATTCCAAAATAGAACCCACTGATAAGGCATCAGTCTCTGGTGCTATCCCCCCTTATATAGGACCAAGGTGTCTCTGGAGCTCTCAGGAACCCCAATGAGTGGGGTGATAGGCACTTAGATGTTCTATGAGCTCCTACTGAGGTGTGCATAAGAGTTACCTCTGGGATGACCTCCCAACTCTCTTTGAAGTCTCTTAGCCACTTGAACTCATTTGTCTTTACCATTTCCCCCTTTTATTCTCGGTCTTTTTCCAGTTCTGTTGCCAGTTGGCACTTGGGGAAAGTTTTCAATTAGCAATAATCGTGCCTCGGATAAACCTCATTGGCTACGATACTGCAACTGTGCAAAGCTGCCAGTTGGCACTTGGTATTAATCCCTCGTTGCCAGGGAGGCTCATCCCCGGGAGTCATGTCCCACGTTGGAGGGAAGGTAATGCAATCATATGCTCAGTTTGGCTTAGAGAGAGGCCACATTTGAGCAACAAGGAGGCTCTCAGGTGGCAATCCTTAGGCACCCCACAATTGCAGGCTAAGTCTCATTTACAAGAGCAAAGACTCACAAGGGTAGTCATCAATAAAAAAAAAAATAAAAAAAATAAAACATCAGTGGGTCATCCTATTTTGACAGGCACTCTCCCTACACTCAGAGGACTATTGCTGATTTACAAGCTCCAAGTTTAGTGAAATCCTAAAATGGGGCACTATCATCTGGGGGCTTGATTTCCCAGAGATTTGGAAGTTCCAGAATCAATTTCTGTTTCCCTTGTGCCTGAAAGTTCAGTTCTCAGCTAATCTCTCTTTTCTAGCATTTTACTATAAGCTTCAAGGAGAAGCAAAGCCACATTCTCTGAGTTTAATTTGGAAAGTTCTTCAGCTAAATGCCCAGGCTCACCATTTTCAATTTCACATTCCATAAAACACCAGAAGTTAATCTTGCTAAGTTCTATGCAACTTTAAAAATTGGATTGCTTTTCCTCCAGTTTCCAATAGTAGTTTCTTCATTTACTTCTAAGTCCTTATAAGTATCGACAACCATATATCTGATAAGAGCCTAATATCCTGCATATATAAAGAAATCCTACACCTTGAAAATAAAAAGACAAACAACCTATTTCAATAATGGGCGAGTGAACTGAAAAGACACTTCTCCAAGGAAGAAATACAAATGGCTAAAAAGCACAGGAAAAAATGCTCGACATTGCTTGCTATCAGGGAAATACAAATCAAAACTACAATGAGATACCATCTTACACCCATCAGAATGGCAGCTATTAAAAAAACATCAGACTATAAGTGTTGGAGAGGATGTGGAGGAATAGGAACCCTCATCCACTGCTGGTGGGTTTGTGGAATGGTCCAGCCACTGTGGAGGACAGTTTGCTGGTTCCTCAGAAAACTAACAATAGATGTTCTGTATGATCCAGCAATTCCACTGCTGGGTATATACCCAGAAGAACTGAAAGCAAAGACACAAACAGATATATGCACACCAATGTTCATAGCAGCATTGTTCGCCCCTGCCAAAAGTTGGAATCAGCCCCAGTGCCCATCAACAGATGAATGGATAAGCAAAATGTGGTACAGAGATACAATGGAATACTACTCAGCTCTAAGAAGGAATAAAGTGCTAACACACGGAGTAACATGGATGAATCTTGAAGATCTTATGTTGAGTGAAGCAAGCCAGGCATGGAAGGATGAACAATATATGAACTCACTGATTTGAACTGAGGAAAGTGAGCAGTCTCTGAGAACCATTGTCTGAAAGATAGGTTAAGAAGGAAGAGAAAGATAAGAGTAGGCTTTGAACCATCCACCCATATGGACATAATCTATGGTAAAGGGATAGAGTATAGTTGCATATTGAAGGATAGGACAGATGGGCAGTGATATTACTAGGTTTGCTGGTGCAGAGTTGACAGGTGGGAAGATTAGGAAGGGCAGGTTGGAATACCCAGGGCATGTAACTATGAATTGTGTCATGCCATGAGTCAAGATAGGGGAGTGTCATATGCCCCAGGGGATTGGAGAGGAAGGAACAGTTAGGATTAAAAAGGGTATTTAGTGGTCATGGGAGAGGTTTTTCATTATCTTACAGTAATGGACACAGGACATGGTAAATATCATCAAAAATTATTAAACTGTACCGTCTAAATTGTCAATACTGTAAACCATTGACAATGTTTAGTTTTTGTATTTTACTATCTGTTTAACAGTTATAACAATGCTAACATCCATAAAAATGTTTTAATATGGGGTGGGGAAGGGGGAGGGAGAGTGGGTATGTGGGAGTCTCAAGTATTACATGTGTGACTTTGCTGTGACCTAAAACTTCTTTGAAAATTAAATGAAAATTTGGGAGACACTACGGAATGAGAGGGGGAAGGTGTCATGGTACACTGGACATCTGATAATACAGTGATAAAAGGAAAAAAGAATAATTTTTTAAAAAAGGATTTTTTTTGTTTATTTTCCCATTTTTTTGAATGTCCCAATCTGCTAATTATATTTTATTTTTAGTTTAGTTTTTTTTTCTTCTGAGTTTCCTTGTACTTATCTCTTGCATTTAAGCTTATCATTATTATTTCTTTTTCCTATTAATTTTATTTGTTTATATGGGCTTCATGTTCAAGGAAAGTTTAGATCACAGAAGGGTTACAGTGGGGGCTGGAGAGGATCATTAGTGGGGGATGTCTGGAATGGGGGATTCATGGGAGTAAGTTCATCAGAATATACATGAAAGATATATAAAATTTTTCAAATGACCAAGGGATGGGGTATGGTCATGGTGGGTAGACAATCACTCAATAAATGAGAGAATACTGAATTCCCAGCATGGAGAGCTCTGCCACATTCTCCAAGGGAGCAGCAACAGTCCCCTGAGTGCAGGGGCGGTGTCTGGCAAAAGAGGATGGCCCACTGATGGGTTCTTGATATTGATGACTAGCCTTATGAGTCTTTGCTCTTGTAATTGAAACTTATCCTACTGTTTTGGGGTGCCTAAGGGTTGCCACCTGAGAGCCTCCTTGTTGCTCAAATGTGGCCTCTCTCTAAGCCAAACTCAGCATATGAATGCATTACCTTCCCCCCCAACGTAGGGCATGACTCCCAGGGATGAGCTTCCCTGGCAACGAGGGATTAATACCAAATGCCAACTGGCAACACATTTGGAAAAAGACCTTGAATAAAGGGGGGGAAAGGTAAAGAGAAATGATTTCATATGGCTAAGAGACTTCAAAGAGATTCGAGAAGTCATCCCAGAGGTAACGCTTATGCACACCTCAGTAGGATCTCTTAGAACAGCAAAGTGTATATCACCCCACACAGAGGGGCTCCTTAGGGCTCTGGAGAAACCCAGATCCTATATAAGGGGGGATAGCCCCAGAGATTGATGCCTTATTAGTGGACTCTACTTTGGAATCTGTGCTCCTGAGAGTGACAGAGTTGGACTCAAATAAGTCCTTCCTGCACATGGTCCAACAGTCCCTTCTATTCAAACCTATATGTGATGCTGGAGTTTTTATGTGTACTTCCAGAGACTGGAACCTCTGGCCTACCTATGTGCCAGCTGTGCCTGGAATCTCAGTGGAGCTGCAACTCCTACCCTATAGCTCAATGGACTCGTCCAAGTCACCTGGCGAGGAGACGATGATGGGCAACAGCCATCCCAGGGAATGGAGAGGAATGCAGCTGCAGGCAGGATAATCCCATCCACTGTATCCATGGGATATAAGCCCTCTCTCACTTGGAGGTGGAGTGGACGTCACCATCCCAGTCCCCTCAGGAATGGCAGAACAGCTATGGACTAGAGTTGACTTAATTTTATTATTTGTAGACTTATTGTGATTCAAGCAGTGGAAGAAATTATAACAGTTAGGTGGAGCCTGTGGCCACTGGACGCTTTCGGGGCAGGGAGGGGAGGGGAAGGACAGTTGAAAAACAGGGGCTTTTTCAGGACTTGGGGGTTGTCTTGAGTGGCGTTGCGGCGACAGATGTAGGCCATTTTACATCAGCATATACCATGCAGAACTGCATGGGAGAGAGTGTGGTCTACGATATGAACTGTGGTCTATGCTTGGTGGCAAGTCCCCAGGATGTCTATATCCATTACGGGTGATGTGCCACATGATGAAAGATGTTTGTGTGGGATGTTGTGGGAGATGTGGGATGTGGGGAACATGGGAATCCCTGTAATTTCTGTGTTATATCTAGGTAATCTAAGCACCTTTAAAATATATATATATATGTGTATTAAATTATAACATTTATGTAAGCAAATGCACATATATTTATATATCATTTTACAAATATTGGTATGTATTGTGAAAAATTTGACTTTTACCAACAAAAAAAAAAATACAAAAAAAAAGTCTCTTTAGAATCCATATTACTATCATCACTCTCTTCAAAGTACTGTCAGTCTTTTCTACCAAGCATCTCACAATTCCTCCAAAATATCGCTTACCCATTTATAAAAGCATAACAGCATTTTCATAATTGCAAATGTACGATGCCATTCTTGGTAACAAGTTCTGTATTAGTCAACCAACGGGGTGCTCCCTAATACCTACTTTCTACTGGAATTATTTTTCAGAAGAAATAAAATCATAAATAATTTTGTCTGTGAGCATGCTGCAATTGTTGCTGTGTTCTGCTCTGACTCCCACATTAAGTAGATGACCATTTTAGTCGTAGCCACATTCAATGAATTAAGCAGCCTAATGATAATTTTTACTTCCGATGTTTTCATTTTTATCACTATCATGAAGGTTACCTCGACTAGGGGGCACTACAAAGCCTTTGCCATGTGTGCCTCACACCTAACTGCCATTACCATCTTCCATGGAACCATCCTTTTTCTCCACTGTGTTCCTAACTCCAAAAGCTCAGGGCTCATGGTCAAGGTGACTTCTGTCTTTTACACAGTGGTCATCCCCATGTTGAACCCTCTGATCTACAGCATCAGGAACAAAGATATGAAGGAGACCATCCAGAAATTAATCAATAAAAACTATGCTGCCACAAAATTTAAAGTTATTAATTATCCTAATTCCAATGTCAAATAAAATATTTGTCTAATGAAACTCACAGTTGATTGATCAATTCAACATCTGTTTAAAGTTGTGTAAATTCTCTATAAAATCATAAGTAACACTTAATTAAATCTCAGGGCCTTTAAATTGCCTCTAGACTCAGACTTTTGCATGTAAAGAATTAGTACACACGACCATATAGTTGGCTGAGGGAAACATTCCATTTTTTTGAAGTCATTCAGAATGGGTTTATAGTGATATTCTAAAAATGTGTTTCTTGAAATGAATGAAGATACTTCAGAATGAAATATAATAAACTAAGAGCTATTCAACACTTAGCCATTCAATAATACCTTATAAAGTGCAAAAATGGTTTGGTTAAATTTTATTTGTTAATATAATTGTTATTTACTCTCCATATATTAAGACAACAAGAAATGAAAATTAAAAACTGCACACTTCAGAAATAGCTGTTTATAACTCGAATTTGTTATTATAATGACAATCTTAGCTTTTGTATAATTTAGCTATTGATGCATAACAAAAACAAACATAAAATTTCAGTGCTTTGATGCAAGAGGATTTTAATATTTTTAATTGTTGGACTAAGTGGACAGCTCTGCTAACATAAGCTGAAGCATCTGGGTCATCTGATCTAGTCTGGGTTCCACTGGTGAACTCACCTCCAGTCTATAAATCTGCTTGCTGACTGGGCAGGTATTCGGCATGATTGAGTATTATCTTTTCTATTTCTGCAAAAAAATGGCTTTTTGAATTTTTATAGGGGTTATGTTGAATCTATAGATCTTGTTGGATAATATTGACGTCTTAAGAATATTAAGTCTTCCAATTCATGAGGATTGGTTGCCTTTCCAAGTTCTTCTTTCATTTCTTCCAGCAATGCTTTGCTGTTATCAGTGTACATGTCTTTTGCCTTCTTAGTTAAATTTATTACTAGATATTTTATACTTTTTAGAAGGTAATGTAAATACAACTGTTTTCTTGATTTCCTTTTTGGATGGTTCATTGCCAGTATTTACAAATGCAACCGATTTTTACATGTTGCTCTTGTAACCTGCACCATTGATGAATTTGTTTATTAGCTCTGATAGCTTTCTTGTGGAATCATTGGGATTGTCTCTCTTTCTCTCCCTCTATAAAAACATATCATCTGTCAATAGATAATATGACATCTTTTCACTTTGTCATGAATAACAAATTCAGATTACAGTCAGCTATTTATGAAGTATGCAGTTTTAAATTTTTTCTTTTTCTTTTTCTTTTTCTTTTTCTTTACTTTGCTTGTCAATATACAGGGACCGAATACAAATATATTAACATATAAAATTTACTCAAACCACATTTTCCTAATTATTCTGGCTAGTACTTCCATTGCAATGTTGAATAGCAGTGGTAAAAGCAAGGCATCCTTGTCTTTTTCCTGATCTTAGAGGAAAGCATTTAGTCTTTCACCATAACATATGATGTCAGCTGTGAGATTTTCATAAATGATCTTTATCACACTGAGGAAGTTTCCTTCTTTTCCTAGTTTTCTGAATTATTTTATATAATATGTATATATTTCATATATTTCATCTCATCCAACATTTATCGTGCACATGTTATGTGTCAGGATCTATGCTTGGTATCAAATATGTAGAATATAAGAAATGGCAAATTATCCTTTCATACCTTACAGTGAAGTCTGAATTAAACTGATGAGCCACAAGAAGCCCCTCTCTCCTTCTATTGAACTGTATGTAGTTAATATAGAGAAAAGATTAAAATCGGATTCATAAAATTTCACGGAAAAAAACTTATATATGATTTTTAATTTAGTTTTTTTTTTTTTTTTTTTTTGCTTCAGACAGCTGGACAAGGCCTCTACATTCTAGCACATCTTTTTAGCAACCATTAAAAAAAAGTGAAAGGTTAACTTAGCATAAAATGTAAGGGAAAAAGTTCATGATTATCCACAGGGAATTTGAATCCCCAAATAAATTACCTTACAAAAATGACAAACTTGCCTTTCTAAACACTTTTTTACTGGTAAAAATTACCAAAAAAATTTCAAATTAGAAATTTATAGGCTGGGGAGCAGAGTTAGCTCAGTGGTTGAGTGTCTGCTTCTCATGCACAAGGTCTTGGGCCCAATCTCCAGTACCTCGTTAAAAAATAATATGTAGGCTGATATATCAAGATCAGACCATCATTTTTACATACTAAATTCATCAAATAAATATTTTACCCAATTTAAGTTTTGAAAAAATAGTACAATATGTACACTATATTGGTTTGGTCCCGTAAAGGACATTTATCAAACTGACATTAAACTATAGATCATATGCGACAAATGGTACATGCACATCACTGAAGCTGGATATGCACATGTGCATATTGCATACCTGTGAAATGGCTAAGACTGCTGTGTCTGCTACTTCCATAGTTTTTCCCTGTAAAAATTCTCTAGCCTATCTTGAATCAAAATGCAAACAGAACAAAAGAAATTACTTTGAGTCTTTTAGACATTTGCTCAGGATTTTTAAAATGCAAACATTATAATGCTTTTGGGACTTAGAGATTATTGAACATAAGATTAAAGTCAACACTGCTTATAAATTGCCTGACATGGAGAGAATATTCAACACACTCACTTGGAGAGCATATAAGTGAATGCATATTACAGAACTCTGGCTTCTATCTGGTCTATTTCTGTTGTTTTATTCTAGTTTTATATGTCTGTGGATCCTTAAAAATGGGTATTTAATAAAATAATATTATATTAAATTCTTCTTTATAATAATCACTTTTGAAACAATTTGATATTTATTATGATGTGGTATTTCAATTGTCACTATGCTAAAAATAAAATTGGCTGCATTATGTTTTTTTTTCCCACAAAATTCAAGTATCTTATTGCTAAAATATTCCACAATGAATTCAGTAAACATTTTTCATTTCCAATTGTCTGAGAGATGAATACAACTACTTTTATCAATTACAACTAAACTGAGAACAGCTATGTTAAAACCCTTCAAACCAAAGCCAACTATCCAAAAATCTAACCTACTAACACTTTCCATCAGGATAGAAAAATGTGCATCCAAAATATAGAGTACTACATGATTGATCAAGTAACCAATCAAAAACCATTTCTCTGTTATTTGCATTAATAGTTATGCAAACCTTGAAGTTTCTGCCTTCATTGTTCCTACAGTCACAGTTTCAATGTCAAATGTGGCAGTGGATCCAGAAATATCTGCAGGCAAATGATTAGTCATTTACTTTCCATTAACAAAAATTGCACTATCTGTATTTATACACACTGCTTGATCCTGCTGCAAAGAGTCATATCAATACTGTTTTCCTGCACACAATCCTATAGTTTCTCTTCTATCTGGTTTCAACTCTGACTGTTAATGTCTGCCCACAAAAATAAGTTGGAGCACTATAGTAAAGGACACCTGTTGATTCAATTCATTCCAGAATGTTATATTTCTTGGACTACTACTCCTCTGTAGCTCTGTAAGCCAGCTGTCCATTCATGAGGGGCCAATGTGGAGTGACCTATCTGGAGAAACTACAAGGAATTCATTCCAATTGGCAAATCTCCTGTGGTGCAGACTTTGAACTGATAATCAACATGGGTCTATGTCCAATACTATGAATTCAGTTTCAGCACCTACATATACATCCTCAGAATGATTTGAAGTACATTTATGGAACTGGAGGTTGCAATCTTGGACTGCAATGTCGTCATGACAGTTAAATCATCATACTATGATTTCTTCCGGTTTCTCTATTAATTATTCTATATTTAATGGTGGGTGAGATGCTACCCTTTCATGGTTAAAAATGTGATCTTTAACTATCCTAAGAATTGAGTAATACAATTCAACAGATAAACAAGGCACATCAACCAGTAGTGACACTTCATGTAAGCTGTCCGACTAAATACGAGAAAACTTTTTGGTAAAGCTTCACAGTTTTTCATTTTGTTCTCCTACACCCCCCAAATATGGTGATCTCACCTTCTCGGATGAAGTCCTCTGCAGTGTAAAGGCCATGCTCAATGAGCTTCTGGCAATCATTGAGTGGCTTAATGGTCTCCTGCTCAATGGTGTCCACTTCTTGCAAAGGGGTCACCAATCGCTCATCCAGGAGCTTCCCAAGGATTCCCTTTCAATCATTAAAATGCTGTTTGAGGACATTTCTTATCTGTGATGCACTGTCTTTGATTGCCTCTGAGTCTCCTGAAACCAATGCGGCCTCTGGCCCAGCTCTGGCTGGTAGCTCTGCCGAAATCTTCTTTTGGGACTTCTAGCATCAAAACTATAAGCCAATAAATTCCTTTTTTTGAGCCAAAACTAGTTGGTGGTATTTGTGATAGCAGCTCCGGCAAATTAAAACATAATTTAAATACCTATTATTATTTTATAAATTTTTTAATCTTTATTTTTAAAGAAGTGTTAGATTCCAGAAAAGTTACATCAAAAATATAGTGGATTCCCAAGTACCCCAGCCCCTCCCCTTCTCACATTTTCCCCAATTAATAACATCTTTCATTAACGTGGTACATGTGTTTCAACTGATGAACAAATGTTGAAGCATTGCTACTAATGTGACCTACAATTTACATTATTGTTTACATTTTGCACCATACAATTTTATAGGTTTTAACAAAATGTATGATGGCCTATATCTTTTATTGCAATATCATGCAGAACAATTCCAATGTCCCAAAAATGCCCCATTTTACACTTATTCTTACCTCTCTCTCCTCTCAGAACCTCTGGTGACCACTGTCTTTATAGCAATCTTACAAGTTCTTCCATTACTAGTATAATAATAGGCTTATTTCGGGCCACAGTCGCATTCCCCCCTTATGTTTATTCATTCCTAAATCTTGGGGATTTTTTTTTTATTGTGGGTAAAAATCAAAATTTTCACAATACATACCAATATTTGTAAAGTGATATATAAATATATATGCATATATGTGCATTTGCTTACATTGTCAAAGTTACACTTGCACATCATTTTTTAAAGTAATCCCCAGGAACTTGATATTTTTCATGTTATTTTTTCATGTTATTTAAAAAATGTGGGTTGTTTTTTAGATCAGAATACAATTTATTTTATATTGACTTTGCTTCTGGCCACTCTACCAAGATCTCATATTAATTTCATAATTTATTTATAGATTATTTTGGATTTTCAACATGTAAATCATATATATGTATATATATATATATTTATTTTGTTGTTTCTAATTTTAAACCTTTTAATTGTTTTGATTGCCTGTAGAGACCCCAGTATTACATTGAATAAAAATATTAAAATAGGGCTTGTCTTCCTGATTTTACAGGAAATAAATTTATATTTCATAATTTAAAGGTTGTTTATTGTAGATTTCTTATAGATTCCTTTTATTTTTCAGATTAGCAAAGTTCTCTCCTGTGCTTTGGTTTCTGCTTTTTGATGAGTTGATGATGAATTTATTCGATATATTTTTTAACTTATTTTATAAGATGACAATGTGATATAGCTACTTTAATATTTTAATATGGCAACAAGTATTTTTTGAATTTTCTAATATTGAACCAAAGATGTTTTCTGAGAAAACTAATTTGGATGTGATATAATATACAGTCTTTTTTATTGATGGATTAGTTCAATGCTTCAATATTTTATTTAAGATTTTAAAATCTATATTTATGGATGAAATAGTTCTATAATTTTATCTTTTTGTACCTCCTTGTTAGTTTTGGGTATCAAAATTGTGCTGGTCTCTTAAAATGTGTTAGGAAGGCTATCTTATTATTTGATTCAGTGAAAACGTCTTCTGAAAATTAGAGCTCTCTGGTCAATAGGAAAATTTTGAAAAGTTTTCACTTATGGATTCACTTTCTTTAACAGTGGTAGGAAAATTATGAACTTAATTTCTTCTTCAGTCATTATTAATGTTTCATATTTTTATTGGAATTTATCCATTATAGTTACATTTTCAATGTTAATGACACAACATTGCTTCTCATACTCTCTAAAGTAGGCATAGCATCTATAGTGATAATATTGTTCATGAGTAAAACATTAGTTAATTTTGCTTTCTCTCTCCTTTTTCTTTGATGAGACTTATGATATTTTCCAAAAAAATTTGGCAAAATATAGTTTTGCCCAGTGTTGCAGTTGTATTCTCTGCATTTACATGCTGAGATAGAGTTTGTGATGAAGAATATATTTTAGGGATATATAGCTGTGGGAAAAAAGAGAAGAATACACTTTGGGATAGAGGAATAATTCAAACTGTGGTGCACCCACCAATCCCTGGCCTACTCTGTGGAAAGCTTTGCCACATATGTGATCCTTCAGAGTTGTGCCCATGGGGCCAGGTCTTTATACTTTAACCTTAATCAGTCATCTGGGCATGGCAGCTCTCCAAAGCCACCTGTAAAGGAGTTAACAATTGGGAGAACATATCCTTCCCTGAAGTGGAATTTGTATAGTGCAACTCTGCCCACCACAGCTCGGTTCAGAAAATCAAAAAATGTCATAAATGCTGATGAGAGTGAATATTGGTAGAATTACCATAGACAGTTATTTCGTAGTACACATCTAAATAAAAATATAACTTATGTCCCAGCAATTCTGCTTCTGAGAATTAACTTTATAGACATTTTGACAACCAGATATAAAGGAATGTACGTTTGAATATTTTGAAGTATTATTTTGTAACAGCAAAAGACTGGAGACTTCTAAATGCCCCTTAATATATGTTTGGCTAATCGATTATAGCATGTTGAAACAATCATCCCATGAAAGCATTAAAAATATTAGATCATTTTTATATATATTTAAATAGGAGAGTCTCCAAAATATAGTGCTTCAGAAAAAATGAGTAAAAATAACATAGTAGTAATAATTGGTAAATGATATCTAAATACACAAAATGTTAATATAATATTATATATATATGTATGGATATTTGTATATATGAGTATCTGTCAATCCACATACAAAGACAGAAAGAGAGAGACACAGATATTTTGGTAGACATAAAAATTGGAGGCCATGCCAACCTTTTTGAGCCATTGATTTCAGCATTAAAACAATTTATGATTGAAAGTGAATGTAGCTCAAGTGGTTGAGCACCTGCTTCTCACAAACAAGGTCTGGGTTTGATTCCCGGTACCTCCTAAAAACAAAACAAATGAAAAAAAAAAAAAACAACTTGGGGGAGCCAGTATACCTCAGTAGATTAGCACTGGCTTCCCACATACAATGTCCTGGGTTCAATCCCCAGCCCCCGTACCAAAAATAAATAAATAAATAATTTGTGATTAATTAAATATAAAGGTCTTTGATTAGATAATACATTTATCTAATATGATCAAGAGATAAGGCAAAAACTTTGTAACAAGCAATTTTTCTACCTGAAAAATCTACCCCACCTTTTTTTTAATGTTCAAAAATTAATACAGCATGTACATGCTCATACACACAGACACACACTTATGCTTTCTTTGCATGCATGGTATCCAATTACCAATTATTCATACTATGAGGATCTTTCCCCATTTGAGAACGCAGTCCTGGCCAAGCCCTGGATTTCAGACTGGTGAGACCTAGAAAACCTTGAGAACACTATTAATCTGTGCCCAGACTTCTGTTCTACAGAAATTGTGAAATAATGTGTGTTTCTTTAAACTGCTGTGTTTGTGGTAATTTCTTATGCGATATAGAAACTAATATACCAGGTAACCCAGAAGTCTGAGGGCTTTGAGTAAAGCCCAGTATAGAAAAGCGTTCTAAGGCTGGCCGAAGTTTCAGATATTTTAGTGGTGGGGAAAGATGCAGTGCGGAGCTCTTGGCAATCTCAGTGGGAGATTAACAATGAAGGCCCCTGGAATTCTGGAGCAAGGTCACGCTGTCAGCAGTAAAAAGTCACACGCCCTTTGATAGACTTCTCCTCCTGTGGTATAGGTAGAGAGTTTGGCAAGGCTTAGTCAGATTGTCAGGGGTCCAGAGTAAGTAGAAGTGGATCTAATTGGGTAATATTTGGGTGCAGTGAAACAAATGGAGTGGTCAACAGTCACTAGTTTTACAGAGTTAAGCATGCTTCCAATATGCATTTGTTATCTTCAAGAAAATATGGATGCTAAGATTTTATTATTTAATTATTTAACATAAACATGGAGCATCAATGTGTCTATATATGAAATAAAACACAAATTAATTTCAAATAAGGAAATCAATGTTTTCCAAGGACAATGATTACTTTATCTTAAAAGGAAGAAACAAGAATCCGTATTCTGCATACATATAGTCTATATAGCTAAACACTCACATACACAAATATATACATAGAAGAGAAAAAATAATATAGCAAATATTAACCTCAGTTATCCCTAAGTAGTTGCATTTTAGCTCATTTTATTTTCATTTGTGTTTTACTATACTTATAGTTTGTAAGTCAATTTGTATATTTTCTACTGTTAAATATTTAAAGAAATAAAGTTGACTTGAAGAGGCATTGTCACCAGTGATTTAGAAAAAATTACATTCTTCCAAAATGACACATAGGAGAAAATTTCATCTTATTTCTGGGTTTTTAAACTAAAAAGAAACTGTTCAGTAAAGAGTCTCTAGGGTCTAAATCCCTGAGGTCATGGAGACATACATAAACCCTAGATTTTGTTCCTAGAAGCTAGCTTCTAACTCTCTCTCTTTCTCTTTCTTTTTCTCCATTTTCTGAGTTTTTCTTGGTACTAGGAAAGAAACTCAATTTTCTGGAACATTAATTTAAATGTAATGTGGACTTTTTGTATATGTACAAGATTTTTTATATTATAAAAAGTGCTTGAAGCTTAAGTGGGAACTTTCCTGGAGATTTTTATAAAAGTAGTAGGATATTCAGGTAAGTTGGCTTCAGGTAACTTGTGCTACTTCTCATTTGTATGGGAGAAATTGGAGTTCTGCAATAGTTGAACCAGATAACTCATTGGGTAGTCCAAATACCATATATCTATTATGTCCATTTGTCCATTTATCAAAAGTTTGGGTTGTTAAGCTCTACTACTTCCTTCCTTCCCTAGTCCTGCTTTCCACTATGAGAATATCAAACCTTGCTTATTTTAGTACAGTCATTCTGAAAATTTTTAAAAATAAAATAATAAAGTCTGAGAATGTCCTCAATATCTTGTTGAGAGAATATGAAAATAATATGCATAAAGTAATGATGACCACAGCATATCAGGAAATTTTGCTTTCCTGATAATTAATGTCTGTAGGTATACAAAGAATGTGGAATAATATCACTTGAGAGAAAAGGGAAAGGTTTTTGTGATATTGGTATTGATCTAATGCAAGACTACTAAAATAGTTTATTAAAGGTAAGCAAAATGAAAAATCAAATAAGCCAAATAATAAATGAGCCTCTGTTGTTCACGAAAGACTGAGAATATTGGATAGACTGAAGAAGGCTAAACACTGGGTTTTAGGTAAAACCAAGCAGTAATAATTATATTTGAAAGATTAGGTAATAGGGAGCAATAGAACTCTTCAGAGCCATAGATTGTCATAATAACTTCAATAATTGAGGGATTAAGAAGTTGATGATCTCACAGTGTAGAGCAGGAACATTTCAGCGAGTTTATCCGAGTAATGTTTGCAGTTTGATGTCTCTTCCATAGCCACCAATCTGAGATGAGAAAAGAAGAACCAGATTAGGCCAAATAGTGGTTAAAAAACAAAGGGGAGAATCTAAAAAATGTATTGAAGGACAGTAGTTTGTGAATTAGGGAAAACGGGATCAAAGGAGACTTAGAAAAAGAAAGGTGAACCTCCCATTTTTTCCAGAGTTCTTGCCCATTATGCCTAGTTTGGTTCTTTCTCTGTCTCCTAGAGAATTTATATTTATAAAGTGGTTTTACTGATTAGCCATAGCATTAAAAATTAAAAGACTGCACCTGAACTTCCTGTACTCTATAACTGTCAAACTCTGAACTATGTATTTTAACATAATTTTCTAGTTTATTCCTTGCACACCTATTAGCTATGTATTATCATATCATTATTTTTATAATTTTACATATAAGGAAGTTGAGACTTACAAAATTTGAGTTACTTCCCAAATATAACACAGAAATTGGCAAAACCTGAAATTGAAATTAAATCTATTTGTTTCCAAAATCCATCCTTCTTTCATTATGTTGTGCTTTGATGAGGTATTTGTTACTCTCCTTATGCAGGAAATATACGTTTATGAGTGTCAAAAATGGCCTTTAGTTTGAAAAAAGATAACATTTCCTTTCTACCTCGAGTTGATCAGAAAAACCAAGATGGTATCTTTGTCTGTGGAGATTGCACTGAAAGTCTTTTATTAACCTGAAATTTTCAGCAACATACTTCTAAATGATTCAATATTTTAGTAATCACAATTGTCCAAATGGAGACTATTATGGTTATAAACTGCTTGTAAATATTTGATCTTTTTGCTTTCTCAAAATAACATATACAAATATAATAAAAATTGAATGACTCATAACAAAATAGTCACGTATGTAGCTTTACTGAATACCCCTCTACAATACCTAAAGAAGCCACATCCAGGTACCATTCTATGACCATTAGTTAGCTTGCTCTGTAGAACATGGATTGCTAGGGCAAAAAGCATTTTCGGTTACCCTCCAGTTCAGAGATTGTACAGTCGTATAATAGTATAATTGTTTAATGTTATAATATGGCTAGTAAAGTTGCCAAATTAAAAGATAACAATAGACATTTAAAAGCTAATGATCAATATGAAAAAATAATATTTATGTAAGCAAATGCACATATATGCATATATATTTATATATCATTTTACAATTATTGGTTTGTACTGTGAAAATTTGATTTTTACCCACAATAAAAAAAAATTAATGATCAAGCATTCTAGGTGAGTTGAGAACATTGTGTGACTCTAAGAAGGCAAGTGGGAATGAACACATATGAGTAAAAATAAGCCAAATGTCAGAAAATGCAACTTCATCTTTTTACCATCATGCTACATTATTTTTGAACAGTAAGGCAATTATTAAAGCATCAGGAAGAAAGAATCAAAAAAAAAACCTGAAGATATATAAGGCCTTATTTCCTTCAACATCCTACATGTTTTTCAAAACTCACAAATTCCTGTGAGGTCTCTAAAAGGCTGCCTTACCAGAGAAAGTTTAACTCCATTGATCCTTCCTCTGGACATAATAACTGTATCAGTTTTATTCCTCTAAAGTTTTACCATATCTTTCCATAATACTTTTTAACATTCAGTTGACATTCACTGTTATATTAAGGCTTAAAGAACATCAACCTTCAGAATGATACAACTGTGAAAACCACATTTTCTACAACACTGTAGAAAACTACTTCCATCAAGAAAACTCCTTAATTCAAGTTCTGCTTCTTAGAATAACCTTCCTGGCTTCAAAATCCAGCTCACCACTCACTAGGCATGCAACATGAAACAAGTTCCTTAACTTATAGATATTTCAGTTTCCTTAGGTGAAACATGGGGTATGTGTGTTATAGTTAATGATGTTTCACAGAGACCTAAATTAAGTAATATATTTTACTGTTTTAGCACAATGTCTGGCACATGATAACTATTTATTTAAGAGTTTGAGCATCATTAATTATTATTTTTATTGTTATTATAACAGATTTTCTCCAAGAATGATCATGATATTAACTGAAGGAAATCAGAGTGCTAGAGCCACATCCATCCTTTTGGGCTTCTCAGAGAATGTTGACCTCCAAGTGGCCCTCTTCCTGGTATTCCTGACCATTTATTCAGTCACTGTGGTGGGGAACTTGGGCATGATCATGATTATCAAGATCAATCCCAAAGTCCACAACCCCATGTACTTTTTTCTTAGCCAGTTGTCCTTTGTAGATTTTTGTTATTTCCACTATAGTTACACCCAAACTCTTGGAGAACTTGGTTGTCAAAGACAGAACCATCTCCTTCACTGGGTGCATCATGCAGTTCTTCTTGGCTTGTATATTTGCAGTGACACAAAAATTCATGTTGGCAGCGATGGCATATGACTGATTTGTGACAGTGTGTAATCCTGTGCTCTACACAGTTGTCATGTCCCAAAAGCCATGTGCAGCCTTAGTAGCTGGGCCCTACACAAAGGGCATAGTCTCTTCCCTGATACTGACCTATTTTCTCCTAGGATTATCTTTCTGTGGATCTAACATCATAAACACTTTTGTCTGTGAGCATTCAGTCATTGTCTCTGTCTCCTGCTCTGAATTCTATATCAGTCAAATGCTTTGTTTTGTCATTGCCATATTTGATGAAGTTAGTAGTCTTTTAATCATCCTCACTTCTTATATTTTCATTTTCGTCGCTGTCGTAAGAATGCCTTCTGCTGGTGGCATTCTCCACCTGTGCCACCCACATGACAACCATCACCATTTTCCATGGGGCTGTCCTGCTCCTGTTTTGTGTATCCAATTAAAAAAACTCAGGGCTTCTTGTCAAAGTAGGTTCTGTATTTTATGCAGTGGTGATCCCCATGCTGAAACCTTTGATCTACAGCCTCAGGAACAAAGATGTAAAGGAGACTATAAGGAAGTTAATAAATCACTCAATAAAAGTTTGTTGATGATTTATTTATTTCCAAAGAAATCTGATTTATTATGTCCAGGATTATTCAATGTTACCAATAGAGATGATGTTTCAAAATATTTTATTCAACTCATTCAGCCAGATTTTTAAATCTATTATTAAAGACCAATTACATTATCATTTAATTTCTATTCAGTTCAATAATTAATAAAATAACTTTCACACCTGCACCTCCTAACCCAATCGTATCACTACCCTCCTGTTTTATCCCTTTAATGCTCAACTACACACTTCCACCTTATAATAGGTTAAGCCTGTATGGGCTTTGGCTCACAACCTCCTTCTCCCTTTCTATTTCCTGTGAACCACATGTGAAATAAAACAAGTGTAGTGGACTGAATAGGGTACCACCCAAAATATCATCTCCACCAGAACACCAGATGGTGACCTTTTCATAAAATAGGGTCTTTGAAGATGTAATTATAGATTCAGATGAGATCACAGTAGATCATTATGACAAACAGTAAAGGATCCACAGAGACAAAAAGGAAGAAGGCCATGAGGATATGGATGCAGAGACTGGAGTTATGCTGCCACAAACCAATAAACATCAGAAGCCAGAAGAAGGCAGAAGAGGCAAAGTAAGATTCATCCCTAGATTCCTTGGAGACAGTGCAGTCCTGCTGGCACATTATTTCAGCCTTTGGCATCTTGAACTGTGAAATAATAAATTTCTGTTGTTTTAAGTCAACAAGTGTGTGGTAATTTGTTTTGGCTGCCCTAGAAAACTAATACAGCATGTAAATATAGCAAAACCCAAATCTTTTAGCTCATATGTTATTGGCATGGTAAATGATATTTTCAAATATTTGTCAATCCATTTAAGCAATGAGAATGTCTGGGATATTTCTGGACTGCCAGATATATTCCTTTTATCTGTATGTCTTCTATCCATATGCCAGGACCACATGGTTTTGAATACTGATTACTGATTTCATAAGTCACTGTTCCATTACTTTAGTGGTCAGCTGGTGATCAAATAAGTATTTTCTCAAGTGCCTGGAACCAGAAAAAGAAAAATGTCCAGGTCTTGGCAGATGAATTTCGACTGCATGCCTGGAACCCTGCTGATGCAGGCCTTCAACACTTGGCCAGGCTCGTGCAGAGCCTGATTGTCTGCCAGTGATGAGGGATCAGGGCCCTCTCGGGTCTGTCCTGAGCATGCACCCAGACTTGGCCATGTGTGGCCTCCTATATTCATAGAAATATCCCTGAGCTTCTCAAATCATCTCATTCCCCTCAAATTTTCTCCCAAGTGTTTTATTAGTCTACTGTTTGTCCCAACTGTAATCCATTTCCTTAGGCAGCAGCAACTAATACATTTGCCTTTAAAGGTTTTCTGACAAATGTTCCCAGTGTAGCCACCTCAGCACCGCAAAAGTCCTGAGAGAGGAGACATAAAGGAAAGCCCTTTGAACTGGTCCCCCAGGGAGCAACTAGACTGGTCAAAACAAACAGCTACAATTCTTTGAAAGTAAAGTCCATTCTGCTCCCTCTGGTACCAGTGCCTCTACCAGAACATGGGCTATTGTCTTCTAAGCCACCAACAAGTCACCGAGTGGGAAATACAAAGGTAAGCTAAAATAGCACAAAGCATTCTATTCTTGTTGACATTCTGCTGTTTTTTCTTAACAAAGCATTCCTCTCCTGGATACAAGATTTTGGTAAGCTTTCAGAATTCCAAATAAAGTTGATTTTGACATTTATTTTTACTCCTTGCTTTTGAAGTTCTTTACTTTGCCATTTTTTCTGGCATTACTATTTGAGGAGGAACAATAAAAAAATAATAAAAAAAATTTTAAATCAAGAAAGGGTGACAAATATTTTAGGTAGGCAAAGAACATACTAAAAATAGATTATAGGAGTAACTGAGGAAGAAAACTAAAGTAATACATTAAGAAAATGATTCAGGGATTGGAGTAACCAGAAAATACTTGTGGTTTCAGGTCGCCTGACAGTACTATTGATTGAGAGAACCCTATCTGAAACTCAAGGACAAGGGAGCTTAGGTGATGCAACCCATTCATATCAGCCTTCTGGAACACATAGTGAGAGGAAAAAGAGCAGAAAGTGGACATAGAGATGCAAATGTGACATAATAAGTGATTATATGCATAATATGTATTCAACAATGTGTTGAATTTATGGGAGAATTAGCAAAATCTATTATTTTATTCTTCTCATTGTTTGCTACTCTGCTAAATGTTCAATACAGAAGTTCTTAAACAAATACTGCTTCTCTCCATCTAGGAAAATCATTGTGATTATTCTGAACTTTCCTTAAAAAACAAAATCAATTAGCAGTGGTTCTCACACTTTAATAATTATAAGTATCACCCTAATTCCTTCTTTAATGTAGATATCATTGGGTCTCACTGCTAGAAATTCTGATCTAGGAAATCTTATTTGGACCAGGAAATTGTCATAACCCAGAATTCCAGTCAGTTCTGTTATAGGTGATGCATAGTCTACCCATTGAGAAATCCTGCTTTAGCTTAGTTTCATTAATTCCAGATGGCATTTTAATGATATACAAACAAAACCTGGAAGTCAATTTCATGTTTCAAATATTGTGTAACTTCAAAAATCTTCTGTTCATTAAAGATGGTATAAGATATCTGGCATTTGACTTACTTACTTGTTTTGGGTCTTGTGAGGAGTAAGTTGCCAATGATTCTCCTGAGTTTGATTCTGAAGGCTATAGAGTTATGTATAAGATCCATGAAGTCTCAGGTGTACTCAGCTTATAGAGAAACAGGAGATGGTGGCTTGTTTCTATGTAGCAGGTGAATTGCTTCAGATTTTCTTAGAAATAGTGAAATATTTTCCTCATACCATAACTGGGTTCTTTAATTTTTCTTTTTATGTTAAGCCAATGTAACTGCTCTCCAATTCTGGACCCAATCATGTTAAATAAGAAGTTGATACTCTGGAAATAACTGACTTTATTCTCCATTAACAAACTATTTCATGAAGAATAGAATAAACTTGCCAACTGGAAATGGATATTTATCCATATCCTATTTATACACATCTTAAATGGATGTATATAACTTTCATAAGAATTGACACAGTAGGTTATTATTCATATACAAAGATAACTTTTTGGTTAATATTGCTTGAATTGTTATCTGATAACTCTTGGGATTCCTAAGATATATATTTATATATAACATGTTTGGGCTATAATAGAAGCTAAGCCATAGGAAATAAACCCTAATAAAGGAGATATCTCCACTGAAGGGTCAAAAAAATCCATTGCCTTCCTTAGTTAGCATCAACCTCACAGCAACTGAGCTATTCAATGAGGGAAGTACCCCTTATGTAATAAAATGTGCTAATGTGATTCCTATGCTTTCTTCATATGTTTAACATCTTATTTTATTCTTAGAATAAAAAAACATATTCTCTTAAATATTTTAATTGATTTACCTATATAGGAAAACACAGAAGTAGTATATTTTGCTTTTTAAGTAAATGATCCCCATTTTTCCACAGAATCCTTCACAAGTTTATGTATCTCTGTACAAACATTTGCTCAGTGTAATTTATGAATATATGCTAATGATACATGAAAACAAGGGGAAAGATAACATGTATACAAATATTACTCTTATACATTACAATTAAGTATTTGTTTTTAATGAATGCAATGGAAATTCAAAGAGGTTTTAGAGAATCAGCTTGGTTTGAAAAATACATAGAAGTTATTTGGATGAGGCATAATCTTCACAGAGTAAACTAGCTCCAATATCTTTTTCTTCTTTTTTTTCCTCTATAGACATTCATAACCTATTTGCCACTCACCCTTATAAATCTTCTCTTGGGAAGAACAATTCTGTTCCATCATCTTCCATTAAAGGAATTGTAGTAATGGCTGAAAGAAATATGAGTGTGGAGACCACCTTTGCCCTCTTAGGTTTCACAGATTACCCTGAGCTTCAGATTCCTCTCTTTCTGGTGTTTTTGTCCATGTATATTTTCACTGTGGTAGGAAATCTTGGAATGATAGTCATTATCAAGATTAACCCCAAATTTCACACCCCCATGTACTGTTTCCTTAGTCACTTTTCTTTTGTTGATTTTTGTTACTCGTCCATGATCACTTCCAAGCTGCTTGAGAACTTGGTCATGAAGTTAAAAGCATCTTCTATTTTAGCTTTGTGGCCATCTGTAACCCTCTGCTTTATATGGTTGCCATGTCACAGAGACTCTGTGCCCTGCTGGTGGCTGGGTCATATCTCTGGGGTATGTTCAGCCCCTTGGTGCTCCTTTGCTATGCTCCCCATCTAAACTATTATGGACATAATGTAATCAACCACTTTTTTGTGTGAATATGCTGCTCTTATTGTGGTGTCAGGCTCAGATATACACATTCCCCACCTGCTGCTTTTTGGCTTTGCCACCTTCAATGAGGTGAGCACTCTACTGATCATCCTCACTTCATACGTTTTTATTTTTGTGACTGTCCTGAAGATCCATTCAGCCAGTGGACATCACAAAGCCTTCTCCACCTGTGCATCCCACTTGACTGCCATCACCATCTTTCACAGGACCATACTTTCCCGATACTGTGTGCCTAACACCAAAAACTCTTGGAAAACAGTTAAGGTAGCCTCTGTATTTTACACAGTGATGAATCCCATGATCAACCCCCTGATCTACAGCCTGAGGAACAAAGATATGAAGGATGCCTTCTGAAAATTAATAGATACGAAAGTCCTATTTCACTGAACCAACCTCAAAAGTTGTTTTCCATCCCAGTGAGCAGCTGGACTAGAGTATAAACTACTTCAAAACATACAGCATGATATTTTTATAGATATTGTGATTTTAATAGATTGTGAACTGATAAGTTCAAATCCTTTGGCAGAGCTAAAGAAGTTTAATTCCAGGATACATTCCATAGGATTTTGATCCATAAAGTATCTATTTCTTCACATTCTCTAAAGAACAAACAAAAATATTACAAATAACGGCTGGTAAAGGTAAATATTGTTATAAATAATAATTTACTTTTCTTCAATGTTTTCTGCATGATAGGCACAGAGGTAACTTTTGACAGACGTTATCACATTTAAGACCTAAAGTGATACATGACCCAAAGTGATACATGAGGTCAAGTAATATTAATATTCTGCTTTACTTAAGAGGAAACAAACCCTCTAAGAGTTTAAATGCATTGCCCAGTGTTTTACATCTAGTGAGTTACAAAACAATGTCTCAGAGAAGGATATATTCTAAAAGTCCATTTCTTAATGCAATTTAACCTCAAGTCTGGTGTATAAACAAAACACTTTTAATTCTACACGATAAACTCAGTGACTGCATCAGAATGCTGAGTGTCTGAAATAGGTGAGGTCCACATTCCAGAAGGAGAAGTGCTTTCCCCAAGACTTGAAGACAGAATAAAATTTAGTTCAGTTGATTGGGGAATCTCAAAGGCAGGAACAACAGCAAATGCAAATTACCACACAGTAAAATATCACTGTTATTTCATGAACTTCTGTATGGGTGAAGTTGGTGGAAATAGGGAAGTGCAGTTTGGGCTGCAGTAATAGGCAGAGCTTTTCTCTCCTGCCCATTGTTCATGAAGCTCTGGTGAGCACTTTTATTCTTCACTGATATTATCAATATTATTATTTTTATTATTAGGAATTTCTATGTGTTAATCACTACACTAAATGTTTGATAAACATTTACCCATTATTTAATCCTCACAAAGCCTATGTTTGTATTTACAAATAAGAATCCTGAAGTTAAAACAATTGCCCTAGATTTCATAGTTACACCATTTGAATTTAAATTCAAAGCCAGGTTCATCTGACACCAACATCTGCGCTTCTAATAACAATGATTTTTGGACTTGCCTGAGTCATGGAACTTAGATTTCCTTACCTCTGGATGGGGACAGTAAGGATTCATGGCCATTCTGTGAATATGGAATTAAATAATCTATATAAAATTTCCCATGATAATATCTAACAGGTATAATTTACTTTCGGAAGTAGGTAACAATTTACCAAAATATAATAGGTTCCTAGTGAATGTTTGTAGTAATAAATTGATGATATCAATGTCTCTCAGAAACATCTCCTTGAACAATGTTTGGAGAAGTACATGCATTAATTAATATCCATTCAGAATTTTAGATGTAGTGTGACTGAATCCATGGCAGAAATGGAAGGATTCAATGATATTTTTCAGGATTTCTGAGCAACATGTGTGGACTCTTGCCCAGTATATCTAAACACTAGTCCATAAATTGGCACAAGTCCATGAAAATGCAGCTATCCTAGTGGAATTTAAAAAAATGATGATAATAGAATAATGGTAACTGTTTTTCAAAATATTAAATATTAAGGAGATGCACATTTTTTGATATTATGTTTTTCATTTTATGGTATTGAAATATTTTTTCTTGCGTAAAATAATTATGTCAGTAGAAGGGAGTTTTGTTTACTTTTGCATATGAATGTGTTTAATCAATTTATTTATTTTAATTGTATTTTGCCATCTTTACTTGGCTAAAAAATGAGTTGGAAGCACTTTGTTGTTAGCTAAAATTATTTCAAAAGTGAAATACTTTAAATTTAAAAAGCTGGGCATCAGGCTTCTAATTATACTGTATTATGAAATCAAGAATACTTTATGTAACACAATGCCTTGTCATCTTGTTCTCAAGGTCTTAACAAATACACTTAATTCTATTTCATCTGAGTATTCATTTAAATGGACCTGTTTAAACTGTCGCCCACAGAGTCAATAAATTCTATGACTGAGTGCTCTGTTTTCTCTCTTAACTGAACACATGGAATAGAGTTACTTAGAGGAATATTTTGACTCATCCTAGGAAAGGGCTTTCTGATTTGTTAATGCATATGACAATGGGTGACTTGCCTTTCAAGTTACTTGTTTTACTTGTACCTGGTGATTTTCAAACATGTGGAAGAAACATTGGATCATTTTTGGGAGACACAGGTAGATATGTTGTATAGTAAAGGAGAAATAATTTTTTGATACCGTCATTCTTTACCATACTAAGGCTCTGTGAATTCTATGAATGGGTGTTCTATAACTTGAGAAAGTCGAATATTTATGTTGAGAAGTATACAGGACAAGGACAATTATACCTATTGTGCAGATGATGACATAAAGGTTTATGTAAATTACAATTTCCACAAGGTCTTATAAATAGAAATTATGGCTTTAAGGCAGGAACTTAACTCTGAGCCCAAATCAAGTGCCTTTGATATATTATCTTTGAAGCCTTCAGTATTAGAGGTCATAGCAATTAATTTTGTCCTTCAGAAAGGACAACTGATGGGTTCACTTCAATATACCTAAAATAAGCCCAGATACAATTTATTTAAAAGCCTGCATTCCCAGTTGTTACTGAGTCTGAAAATGTCTCCAAATTTTCCCTTCTCAAATTCACAGCATTAGGACCAGAATGAATGTATTAAAATATTAGGTGGGGATATTGAGAAATCATATTTCAAAATGTCTGTACTAAATTTCATATGAAAGAATAAACACACAAAATCCAGAAGATCCCTGCAAGTTAAAGCAAATTAGAGCAAGAGGTCAAACCTTTATAAAAAATTAAATAAATTATAAAGTTCTTAATATTAAAACTGCCATATTGGGACAAACAGGTAACCATATGGGAAAAAAAAGATAAAATTGAATCTGTTCTCTATTCCACATAGCAAATAAGTATACTAGAAAATTAAGTTTAAAATTTAAGTGAAGAAAATATAGCAAAACTCCATGGCAAAAACAACAGAAAAGAAGTTAAAATGACAAATGAATACTTGAGAAAAAATCACCATGCATTACATATAGTGAAAAAGTGAACAACCAATGATCCTATAGAAAAGTAAACATTTGAATAATTAGTTCTCATACAAGGAATACATATAGGCTTATGTACATGAAAAGTTTTTACCTCTTTTATAGTTAGAAAAGCAAATAAAAACTGCCCTGAGATATAATTTCTCCCTATATCTAATTGGCAGAAATACAAAAGTTTAATGACCTATCCTGTAAGGGAAGCTGTGGGGAAAAAAGTCATTATTGTACATTGGGGAAAGGATTGTAACAAGCTACAATCCCTACAGAAGATGACTTCAAACACTAAGCAAAATTACACGTGCATTTGTCACTTTTAAAATCAACCACAGATCTAAGAATGTACTCTAAAGGTAGAATAGAATAATATAAAATAAAATATTAACAATGCTTACTTATAATAACAACAGAAGAGATAAAATTCATATGAAAATTGTTGAATAATCTATGTGTCACAATAAAGTACCATATAATTGTAAGAAAAGAAAGAGAACGATTTCTAAATATTGGTATGAGTGATCTCCACCATGTATTAAGGGAAAATAGACAAGATGCAGAAAAGGGTTTATAGTATGTCAAATTGTATGAAAGAAGAGGAAAAGGTAAATCAAGACATATGCAGAATGGGAAATTAAGAAAGAAAACTTCTGGGAAATACCGAATAATAGATTTGTATTTAAAGTAAACGAAAACAATCTCTAACATTTGAAAACAAATTAAAATAAATTAACCTGTCTATAATGTTGTAAACATGTCCATGTAGTTTAAAACATTTTCTTTAAGGGACTTTATAGTATTATGCTGGTATTTCACTCTTATATAATGATTATTTTATTATAAAGTAAATAATATGTAAATGACATTGAAACCAAATTATCATCCTAAGAGATGAGTTACAGCTGTAGTGACAGGGAAGATAAGTGTGGTGGCTTGGAGTTATGTACCCCAAGAAAAACATATTCTCAGTCTTAATGCATTCCTGTGGGTATGAACCCAAGCCAAATAGGGTCTTTTGATAAGACTTATTTAAATGTATGTAGTTTAACTGAATCAGGATGGCTCTTAATCCTATTACTGGAGGCCTTACAAAGAAGGCCAAAGAGAGAGAAGACACTGGAGAAGCAAGAAGCTGGAAGTCAATGGAACTCAATGTATTTGCAGAACTTGCTCCATCACTGTGTTCTTGCCTGACCTCCCTACTTGAAATGACAACTCTAGTTAATCTCTTTAGCCCTCCTCATTACTGGAAAATAATGATATATTTGTTTATATTTTTTGTGCCTATTAAATGTAAATTTGATGAAGGAAGGAAATTTGTTTCTCTTTTCCCCCAAAACCTAAGACAGTGTCTGGATAATGTTATACCTATTATAAATATTTGGATACTGAATGAATTAATTAATAAATGAATGCTTGTATAACCTCATTATGTAGTCAACTTCCTTTCTCTGTTTCCCATACCAGAAAGCAATTTTCACAAAATAGTAACTTTTGTAATACTGATTAATTAATGCATACTCTTCCAACAGTCTATGTTCAATGATGTTGATCATGACTACAAATAGATTATATTTCTTTGAAAGAAAAGTGTGAAAGTGATCCATTTTTAT
The DNA here is from genome assembly GCA_026826555.1 of Tolypeutes matacus. Taxonomy (NCBI): domain Eukaryota; kingdom Metazoa; phylum Chordata; class Mammalia; order Cingulata; family Chlamyphoridae; genus Tolypeutes; species Tolypeutes matacus. The sequence continues at coordinate 1,674,255 of JAKSZT010054225.1, forward strand.
ATTTTTTTCTCATATGAATAGCATATCTCTTGATATATGGGTATGCAAAAAAAATTCCTGATAAATGGACACACTATAACTTTCTTTTTTGCACAATTGTTTTTTTTTTTTAATTTATTCCAGTAACATATTTACAGCCTAAAATGAAAATATGGGATGCTTCGTAAATTTGCATGTCATTTTTTTACAGGCACCATGCTAATCATTCTCTGTATCACTACAATATTAGTATATGTGCTGCTGAAGTGAACACCACAATAAAACTTAGGTAAAGTTGCTTTTTGCCAAATTTTTAGGTAATTTCTTCAGGCTGTTGTTAATTTTTAAATTTCAATATTTCTATTTTAATAAACCTGACTAGATATAGGAAATCAAGCCAAATGTACATTTTGTTTTATTTTGTTTTGTTTTGACTGTCTAGTTTCAATAATTACGTTTTCTAAAACCACCCTGATTGTTCTTTGTTCTTTCAACTATCTCCTCTCTACAACTGAATCCCTAGAGTTTGGTAGTTATGGCTCTATTCCCAGGTCCATGGAAGTTCTTATTAAATATTCCTGATACATTAACTTTGTGCTAGTCACTGTCTAGGGGCTTGGTATTGAGCAGTGAACAAAACAACAGAAATTCCCTGTTTTTCTGGGGTTTTTATTCTAGGCAGGAGCAAACACAATGTACAATAAATGTAATAAATAAATTATTATGTACTTTAAACATTAAAATTGGGTAGTAGGGTAAGCCTGCAATACAATAGTGTATTTATGGAAGTGTATATGATTGGCAAGGAGCATTTCACAAAAACCTTAAAAGGAGAGCTTTCTAGTTAGAGAACACACCAGTAGAAAGGACCACAAAAAAGAGGGTCCTATTTTTTCAAGGAACTGAAAAGAAGTCAGAATAGCTGGAAAAAACAGAGGGGGAAAGAGTAATAAAAGAGATTTGACAGAGACTAGACCGTTTATCCAGCTGAATATTTACCACCATAAATATTTATGCTTTAACTCTCAATAATTCATGAGGACCTGAAAGCTGGATCTTCATACTTCTCCAATATGGCTTGAGTGGGTCATATGTAGGAAGAGGCCATGTTTGGCACATTTAATCACTCATTAGTATTTGTTAGTGATGAATCCTGCTGTTATATGTATTTTTATAATTATGGGAGGGTGTAGGAGTGATCATGGGGCTAGGGGAAATGATTTTTAAAATATAAATGGTTTCAGATTAAATATTTTTAATGCTGTTACATTTTTCTCCAAGTTTTCTAGTACACAAAAATTTTATCAGGAAAAGGTGATTAATTTTAATTATTTATTTTGTGATCTCTAGAGAATAGGCCGAGAAAAAGTCTCTAGGGTTCATGTCCAACATTTGTGACTCCAGATATCAGATTGCATGCGTCACTCCCTACCAACCTTTCCAGAGACGAAAGAGATCCTGCCTCTACCATCAGCAGGTTTGCTTTAGGATTCTAAAGATATCATCTTATTAATTTCAATGTAGGTTATCTAGAAATTAACTTGTCTACTCTTTAGATCAAGACAGTTTTTGAGAAATAGTCAGTCATCATAACAGTTTTGTATTTTAATATGCAAGGAACAGGAAGTGGACTCTTTAAACAGAATTTCACATAGAGGTGCTGGCTCATCTATGCTCATAAATAACAGTGCCATGAACAACAGTTATCTATGGTGGCAGAATAGAAGATGCTTGAAATTTTATAAATGCGTATTTTCTTCCTTCTGTAGATTTTTAGAGGTGTTGTCAAGGTAAAATATATATGAGTAGAACTGAAAAATCAGGGATCAAATGAACTCTCACATGGAAAAAATTTTAAGGGAACCAGCTTTAATTAAGATTATAAAGCATGAAACAAATGCTTATTACTGGAACAAAGTGAACATTAAAATAGGAAAAAATTATAAGAAAGAAGATTTTACTTATCATATTTCCTGGGCACAAAGATATAAGAATATTACCATCAACTTAACAGCAGCTGAGACCATAAAGAGCCAGAATATTAAACATATATATTGGTTAAAATTAATTCTCAAATCACATAGATAAATGAAATATGATGTTAAGAAAAATTTAATAATTTGAATGTCCAGCTGTGTGATAGATCACTTTTTGAGATTGTCTTTAATTTTCAAATGTGTGAGTATAGGAACACTTGAGGCCATTGAGTGTCTCAGTCTTGCTTATGACCTGACATCTTTATTTCTGGGGCATTTGAAAATTAGGAACAAAGATAACCTTACCAGAATTGATAGAGAAAGATGGTATAGTAGTTGGATCTGATTGGTTTTGGGTTTTAATTTTAGAATTTAACAATTCCTTTTTATTATTGTTTTCCCATGACATGACTTCATTGTGCAGATTAACTTAAGATTTTCACCCTAATCCTTCATATGTAATACAGGCACAGAATGAGTATCTTAGGTATTTTGAATGGAGACAAGAGAGAGATACCTAGTAAAATAAAGTTTCTAAGTCAAAGAATCTCTATGTTAGTATTTCTGGAAGTGACCATTTCTCTAAACCCCATTCTCACGTGTTTCATCTGATGCTGCTCTCTGTCATATCTCTGTCTCATGTCACACTGCCCCTGGAAGATTTAGTACCCTTTTAGGGTCTCTAGGTTGTTCAAAAATTAAAAGTGTGACCATTAACAAATGAAAATTTTCATATATAAACCTTTAACATGGATCAGAGTCTGGTATAAAAAAATGATATATGGCTGGGAGTCTGAGGACAAGGGCCCTAGTCACCAATTCAGAGACTGATTTTATCTGCAAGTCATTGGGAAAGTCAGGATTTCTAGCTTCTGTTTTGTTACCTGCATAATAAAGAAATTACCCTAGATTAACATTTTTTTAAAAAATTTATTATTCCTCAACAATGAAGAAGAATTAGAAGTTAGGACTCCCTGATTTGAGAATTTCCTCTGAAAAATATATATAAAATTTATTTTGATATCAAATTTGCTGCATCAGATAGAAAAACAAAAATTAAATGGCTAGAGCACGTTGACAACAAAGATACAAATGAAAGGTTAAGGGTGTTCATTCTTTATGCCCCAAGTGATCATGGGATAAATTAGTTTAAAAAACTTCAAATTTTTGTTACCCATTGTAGATACAGCATAATTAGTCATTGTATTATGCTGAACCTTTCTTTTATAAACACATGTTTGAGGAGATTTGAAAATGTTATGTGATGATATTATTAAAAATTATCATCAAAGTTTTTGCACTCATTTTCCTATAGTTTTATATATTAAAAATTACAGGTAAGAATTTAAACTGAAGATAGTTAAAAAAATTGTATTTGTTTCTCCTTAAGAAAATTTAAAAATCATAGTTTTATAATTGTAGAAATTCAATATATTTTGGATAATATACACATAGATTTTGAAAGATATCTGTTTTGTCTTATCTTCTGGTATGAGCGAGGAATAGTTATTCAAGCTTCCTGTATGCTCACTCTCCTTAATATTTTTTGTTTTCAGGACTGATTTTCAGATTTCAACAGATAGAAAACATGCTATTAATTGAGAGAAATAAAAGTGAGGCCACATTCACTCCCAGGGCTTCTCAGATTACCAGCAATGGCAGATCCCTATCTTCATAATATTTCTGGGTGTCTACGGTGTTACTGTTGTAGGGAATCTCGGAATGATTGTGATGATCAAAATTAACCCCAAACTGCACACACCTATGTACTTTTTTCTCAGCCATCTCTCATCTGTAGATTTCTGTTATTCCTCTGTCACTCCCAATATGCTGACAAACCTAGTCGTAAAAGACAGATCCATTTCATTTTCAGGATGTGTACTTCAGTTCTTTTTCTTTTGTACCTTTGTGATGACTAAATCCTTTGTATTAGTTGTGATGGCCTATGACTGCTTTGTGGCTATTTGCAACCCTCTGCTTTACACAGTGGTCATGTCCAAGAAACTCTGTGCCATGCTGGTGGTTGAATCATATGCATGGGGAGTTGCCTGTTCCTTGATACTCACATGCTCTGCTTTCAAATTTTGTTTCATGGTTTCAACGTAATCAATCACTTTTTCTGTGATCTCGCTTCACAGCTTTCTCTCTCCTGTTCTGATACTTATCTAAACCAGTTTCTACTTTTCATCTTTGCTACCTTCAATGAGGTGAGCACACTAATCATCATTCTCACCTCTTACGTATTCATTGTTGTCACCATCCTGAAGATGCATTCAGCCAGTGGGTGTCAAAAAGCCTTCTCCACCTGTGCCTCACACCTGACTACCATCACTGTATTCCATGGCACCATCCTCTTCCTATATTGTGTGCCCAACTCCAAAAATTCCAGGCACACACTCGAAGTGGCCTCTTTGTTTTACACAGTGGTGATCCCCATGTTGTATCCCCTGATCTACAGATTCAAGAATAAAGATGTCAAGGAAGCTGTCATTATGATAATGGGCACCAAAGTCTTTTCTCTATAAGTATATTATTATAGTGAAGTTTGTTCCTGACTTGTAAATAAATTATTTCCCAAAATATTTCCTTAAAAAATACCTTTAGATTTCAATGAACAGTTAATATTTTACAATGGGAAGGACATTAATTTTTGTTTGTTTGTTTTAATTTTGTTTTAAAGAGACTAAACTTTGCGATATCTCTTACTTGTTGGAGAAGATCAATTAATTTAATTTCTCTCATCATATAATGTTTCCATTACAAAATTGCAATACTCTTGTGAATAATCTAATTGTGAAGACTAAAAAGAATATAAATAGTATGTTGAGTACTTTGTATCATCTAAACAGATAATAATTTCTTCCCACTTCTTATAATGCACTTTTAATATGGTAGTTTCTCAAACACATGAATTTCTCTTAAAATGTACAAATTGCAGTTAAAATAATACATTGCCCTTGCCTTCAATGAGCACAAAATCCAGTAGTAATTATAAATCATCATAGAAAGTGGTTATATAATATGTGCCATGAGAGAATTTTGGATAAGGAGAAGGTCAAGTCCATTTGGGGACATTAGAATATGTCTTTAAAACATAGGTATTATTTTAACTTGGCCTTGGAGAATGGGCAAAATTTTATGAGGAACATTACAGTGAGGAAGGAGTTTTATTAGATGAGAATAGCATGAACAAAATCAAGGGGGTTAGAAAATAATATTGAGTCAACAATTCAAAAAAAAATGTTTGTTAACTAAATATACAGTGTGCATGCAAGTGTATGTGTATTTGTGTGTGTGTGAGTTGAGTATACAGGTTACTTTGGCATGAATGCAGTTTTTGCTTTTCAATGATATTGTCTATACTCTGAATGTGTTTTACAACAGATCTCCACTGTAACAGTATGAGAAAATGTTTTGAGATTGGATCTCAAAAAATATTGTATGCATAAAGCACATATGAAGATGTACCTGAACATGAATTCAGTCAGCCATTTCAGTGGAAGTAAGGATTGTAAAAGCAGTTTCGAAGGAAAGATCTGTGGAAGGTTCATTATCTGAAGGGTTTGACCTCTGTGAACTGCATGCAAAGCCAACAAAATTTTTTGCAAAATCTGTAGTAGCAGAACCACTGTCACACTGGACTGAAAGAGATAGAGAAGGAATAAATTTTAGAAAGAATTATTTCAAGGGCAAAACCATGGAAACTGAGGTCTGAACAAAAGACATCTCATCATGTCAAGAGATTGGGCCAACCGATGTGTGTGGATAGAGTAGGTTCCCTCCTCTGGAGGAACAGGCCATCTTCCTTGGTACTTCGGAGTGAGTGGGCTTTATCCCGCATATTTTCACCCCAATTCTCAGAGAGAGTGAAGCCTATGGAGAGACCTACTGCCATCCCAGTGCTAGGAAAAAGTGTAGACTTCAAGCTATTGTTTGAGGAAAAGATGGCCACTGTACAAGCACTTGCAAAGTGCTCTATCAGGCCCAGAGAATAAACAACAATCATTAAAAGATTGTTAGACCTTGAAATCTAATGGAATTTGCCTTGCTGGGATTCAGAATTATTTGGGACCCATGACTCCTTCCAATTTCTCCCTTCTGGAATGTGAATATTTATCCTATGTCTCCTTCCATTGTATATTGGAATCAGATAACTTGTTTTCTAGATTTTCCAGGTTCATGTAAAGAACAGAACTGTGTCCTAGAGCAGAACACACTCATAATCAATTATGATGAGATGTTATACTTAGCATTGTTACTGAAATTACTTAACGCTTTTGGGACGTTATAATGGAATGAACGTATTTTGCATGTGGAATGAACATGTCTTTTTGGTTCCAGACACAGGCTATGTTGGCTTGGTGATATGTACCCCCAGAAAAACACGTCTAAAAACTTAATACATTCCCCTGGGTATGCACCCGTAGTAAATATGGTTACCTCAGTCAAGGTGAAGCCTGGTTGCTGCTGTGGGCCCCGAGGGGAGGGGGAGAGAGGAATAGATTAGATTGAAGCAAGGGTATTTAAGGGACAATGGAAGAGTACTGCATGATCTTGCAAAGATGGATACAGGCTATCAAAAATTTTCATCAAAAAACCATAAAAGTGTAAGGTCTAAAATGTAAATCATAGGGTAAACCATTGACCATGGTTAGTAGCTATGTTTCAATATTTATACAACAGTTGTAACAAATGTACCATCCACATGTAAAAAGATTAACAGGGAAGGGCAAAAAGGGGGAGGATGTTGGGTATATGGTTGTCCCATATATTCTGTATGAAGCTTTACTGTGACCTAAAACTTCTTTGAAGACAATATAAAAATGAAAAGGTGGAACACTGGAGAGGAGATGGGGGAAGATGCCACTGTACATACAGGACATCTGATAGTGCAGTGATGAAAAGTAAAAGGTTAAAAAAAAATCTTTTATTTTACTTTTTTATTATTTTTTACTATTTTTCATTTTTTTAAATACCCCAATTATTTTTACTTTATTTTAGTTATAATTTCTTTAAATTATCATGTATTTTATTTCTTGTGTTTGAACCTATCATTATTGTTTCATTTTCTTGTTGATTGAATTTGGCAATATTCTTGGCTTCATTTTTGAAGATGTTTTGGATAAAAGAAGGGTTATAACTATGGCAAGGGAGGACCAATTGGGTGGGGTGTCCGTGACGGCGGATGCATGGGCGGAAGTTCAGCTGGGTATATTTTTAATGTATATAAATATGTTCAAATGTTCATCTGGCATTGCCACAGTAGGTGGAGAGTCACACAACAATGAAAAGAATGTTGAGTTACCATCCTGGGGAGCTCAGCCATGTTCTCTGATGGAACAGCAGCAATCCCCCATGTACAGGGGCAATGACTGGTGAAGAAAGATGGTTAAGTGATGGGCCCTTGATGTTAATGATTATGCTTATGAGCCTTTTGCTCTTGAATTTACCGCTTAGCCTAGTGTTGTAGAGTGCCTAGGAGTTGCCTTCTGAGAGCCTCCTTGTTGCTCAAATGTAGCCTTTTTCTAAGCAAAACTCAGCATATAAATGTATTACCTTCTCCCAAGTCGGAGATATGACTACTGATGATGAGCCTCCCTGGCACCAAAGTATTACTCTCAAGCACTGGCTGATGATACAACTTGAAAAAGACCTTGAATAAAAGGGGGAAAGGGTCAAGATATATGAGTGAATATGGTTAAGAGGTTTCAAAGTGAGTCAGGATATTATCAGAGCAGTGACGCTTATGCACGTCTCAGCAGAATCTCTTGGAAGGCCAAGGTAGATACTATCCCAAATATTGGGGCTCCTGAGACCTCTGGAGATACCCAGGTCCTATGGTTATGACAGAAATCTCCAGAGTTTGTTGCCTTGCCAGTGGGTCCTACTTTGGAGTTTGTGCTCCCAAGGGTGGCAGAGTTGGACTCAGATGTGACTTCTCTTCACTTGCCTCTTCTATCCCGTATATTTGAACCTATAGTTGGTGCTGTAGTTGGTAGGTGTACTTTCAAGAGCCTTTAATTTCTGGTCTATCCATGTGCCAGCGGGGCCCTGAGCCTAAGTGGAGTTGCTATACCTTCTCCTAGTTCATTGGACCCATCAAGGACAACTAACAAGGAAGTGAGGATGGACAACAAACACATCAAGGAGACAAGAGAGTCTACAACTGCAAGCAAGACAGTCCCATTGGGGTTCCCAGATGGCGTTAGTGTAGGAGGGCACACACTGCAAACTCCCATGGCAAGGCAGATTGTGGACAGGGTCCTGCCAGGGGGTCTGTGCTGTGCACGCATGTAGGGAGAAGCTTGGGACATCTATCTGCACAGATTGATGGCGTGGACAGAATGGTAGAGATTCGTGAGTTTGAAGCCTACCTGTGGTGGTTGGCACAGAAGGCTGAGCCCTGTGCTTTGGGAAAAACAAAAAACAAAAATGGAGCTGGTTGGACCCACAAGTCCCAGGGCTCGGCAACTGGGTGTCAGGACCTAGTGCGAGGGGGCTTTCTCTGAGGGGGGTCTCTGGTAAACGAGTGAGAGAGTTTTATTTTCTATGGATTTGGATGCCTGGAGCCCCTTGGACCTTGGGTGAACAGAACAGCTGGAGCGAATCAACACCCGGTGGAGGGGAGGGGTGAATCTCTTTGGGGAGGGAGTTGATTTGCCTAGCTGCCCAGGGAAAAGCCCTGTGCCCCCACAGAGCAAGGAAGAGAGGGCACTCTCCAAAAGAAGGAGGATTCTGGTGGAGGACAGGGAAGGGAATTTTGTTACCATCGATTTGGCTGCCTAGACCTCCTCATAGCTTTGGGGAGCAGATAAGCCAACTTGAAACAGCACCAGGCAGAGAGGAGAGACGAATCTGCTGAGGAAACCTGATTTACCCAGTAACCTGGTGATGCTGGGGCTCGGCTCCAGAAGAGGCAGAGTCAGCCGTCTTTAGCATTCTGCACTGACTAACATCAGAGCTCCAGCTACCCTGGGAAGTCCAGGAAGTGAGACATGCTTGATTAATTTCCAGGAGCCCAGCTAGAGTCCCCTCTGTGAGGGGGGTGGTCTAGAGGAGGACTTATTTTGGGTCCTGTATTTAGCCAAAAAAAAGAGAGAGAGAGAGAGAGAGAAGGTCAATTCAATAAATGAAAAATAAATTCTTTTTAATTTAGTTTAATAGCTTAAAGCTGTTTCAGGACCTGCATATAGTAACCTGAGGGGAAATTGATTGATAAACACAAGCAGGCAGAGAGGATCCACATGAACCCTAGGGGAATCATTGATCCTTCTTAGCTCTGTTTGATGGCTTGCCTGTGTGGTTCTTTGGTTTTTCTTTGTTTATTTGTTGTCTCTTGCTTTTATTTCCTCTTCTTCCCACCCCCCCTTTCTTTTTTCTTTCATTTTTTAAAATTAGGTGCTGCCAGCTTGTCGCTTCTTTGCTGTGCTGCTTCTTCAGTAATTTCCCACTCTCTGTCTATATTGAATTTGTATTCCAAACTATCGCTTATCCTTCCTTCATCTTTCTGCCTTCTGCTTTCTGTTGTGGCTATTATATACCACATTTTTTCATATGTCCACAACTTAAGGGTGTCAATTTCTATTCCATCTATTTTGTATTCTTCTTATTATTATTACTATTAACACTTTTCTTTCAGCCCTTTCTTCACTATTTCTCTCTCCTTGTTATTCTAGCCTTCTAAATCACTATATATATATATTCCTCTATTTGGTTTCCCAGTCCATTGTAGGAACTCCAGTTTGTCCCTATTACTCTACACTGCATACACGAGTTAAATATTCATTTCATTAAGTCTCATTTGGCTCCTCTTCTAAATTTTATCAATATTACTATTATCCTTCTTCCTTACATCTTTTGATTCCTCTGGCCCTAATCTTTTGCCTTCAAGGGAACATAGAAAGAAGCAAGGAAATAAAATAAGAAGAAAAAGTGTCAAAGAGAAAACTTAACACACATGCAGAACCACCAGCTAAATAAAACTCTAGAGGAGAGAGAGAAGCTAATCAAATGAATAAACCCATCAAGATAATATGATGACCAGAGGGCAACAAAAAATTACAAATGGCACAGAGAAACAGGAAAACATGGACCAGTCCAATGAAAAAACTAAAAACCAGGAAGTGATGCAGAACATCAAACAACTAATCAAAGCTATTCAAAAAAATATCATGGACCAACTTAAAGAAGTGAAGGAAGAGATTAATGATATAAAGAAGACACTGGCAGAACATACTGAAGAAATTGAAAACATGCCTAAAAAAATAATGGATATGATGGTGAACAATGGCACAATCCAAGAAATCAAAAAGATGCTGGATTCACATGGCAGCAGATTTGAAAAGGCAGAAGAAAGAATTAGTGATGTGGAAGACAATATAGCTGAAATAAAAAAGATAGTAGAACAGATAGACAAAAATATAGAAAAAATCCAGCAGGGACTCAAGGAACTAACCAACAACACAAAATGCACAAACATACACATTATGGGCATCCCAGAAGGAGAAGAGAAGGGAAAGGGAACAGAAGGAGTGTTGAAGGAAATAATGGCTGAAAACTTTGCAACCCTATTGAGAGAGATGGATGTGCAGATCCAGGAAGCACAGCACACCCCAAATAGTATAAATCCCAACAGGCCAACTCCAAGACATATACTTGTCAAAATGTCCAATGCTCAAGACAAAGAGAAAATACTCAAGGCAGCAAGAGAAAAGAGAACCATCACATACAAGGGAAGCACAATAAGATGAAGTGTTGATATCTCAGTTGAAACCATGGCGGCAAGAAGACAGTAGTATGACATACTCAAAAAACTAAAAGAAGAAAACTTCCAGTCACGAATTCTCTATACAACAAAACTGGCATTCAAAAATGATGGAGAGTTCAAAATATTTACAGATAAACAAAAATTAAAGAGAGTATGTCAATAAGAAACCTGCACTTCAAGAAATACTAAAGGAATCTCTACAAGTTGAAAGGAAAAAAACAGGAAGAGAGAGTTGGAGGAGAGTTTAAAAACAACTGAAAAGAAAAACAGAAACAAAACAACTATGACATACATTAACCCAAAGAAAAATGGCTGAAGTAAGAAATTCGTTACAAGTAATAACACTGAATGTTAATGGATTAAATTCACCAATCAAGAGACACAAATTGGCAGAATGGATGAGGAAATATGATCTATCTACATGCTGTCTACAAGAAACCCACCTTCGACCCAAGGATTAAAGGGGGCTGAAAGTGAATGGCTGGAACACCATTTTACAAGCTAACAATACAAAAAAGGGCAGGAGTAGCTATTCTAATATCAGACAAAATAGAGTTTAAATGCAAAACTATTGTAAGAGACAAAGATGGACATTATATATTAGTAAAAGGAGTAATCATTCAAGAAGAGAGAACAATCATCAACATTTACACACCTAACCAGGGTGCCTCAAAATACGAGAGGCAAACTCTGGGAAAACTAAGATGAGAAATAAATGCCTCTACAATTATAGCAGGGGACTTCAATACACCATTATCATCATTACACAGAACATCTAGATGGAGAATCAATAAAGAAACAAAGGCTCTCAACAATACATTAGAGGACCTGGACTTAATAGACATATACAGAACACTACACCCAAATACAGCAGGATTTACATTCTTCTTGAGTGCACATGGATCATACTCCAAAATAGACCACATACTAGGCCACAGAACCAATCTCAATGAATTCAGAAAGATTGAGATTATACAAAGTAATTTCTCTGACAACAACGGAATGAAATTGGAAATCACTAAGGACCAGAGAAATAGGTTATGCACAAAGACATGGAAGTTAAACAACACACTCTTAGACAAACAGTGGGTCAAAGAGGAAATCTCAAAAGAAATCAGTAACTACCTTGAAACTAATGAAAACGACAACACAACATATCAAAACATATGGGATGCAGTGAAAGCAGTCCTGAGAGGGAAGTTCATAGCCATAAATACATATATTAAAAAAGAAGAAAGAGCTAAAATTGAAGACCTAACTGCACGCTTGGAGGAATTGGAAAAACAACAAAAAACTAAACCTAAAGGAAGTAGAAAGAAGGAAATAGCAAGGATTAGAGCAGAACTAAATGAAATAGAGAATAAGAAAGAACTGGAAACAATAAACAAAACCAAAAACTGGTTCTTCAAGAATATCAATAAAATTGACAAATACTTACCCATACTAACAAAGGAAAAGAGAGAACATATGCAAATACATTAAATAAGGAATGAGCAAGGGGATATCACTACTGACCCCACAGAAATAAAGAGTATCATAAGAGGATACTTTGAAAAATTATATGCCAACAAGAATGATAATTTAGAGGAAATGGACAAGTTTCTAGAAACTCACAAAAAGCCTACATTGATGAAAGAAGAACTAGATGAACTCAACAGTCCAATTAAAAGTAAAGAGATAGACTCAGTCACCAAAAACCTGCCAACTAAGAAGAGCCCAGGACCAGATGGATTCACAGCTGAATTCTACCAAACATAACGGAAAGAGTTAACACCAATTCTGCTTAAGCTCTTCCAAAAAAATAGAAGTAGAAGGAATATTACCTAACTCATTCTATGATGCCAACTTTACCCTAATAACAAAACAAAATAAAGATACCACAAGAAAGGAAAATTACAGACCAATTACTCTAATGAACCAAGATGCTAAAATCCTCAATAAAATACTTGCTAAATACATTCAACAACATATCAAAAAGATTATATATCATAACCAAGTGGGTTTCATCCCGGATATGCAAGGATGGTTCAATATAAGAAAATCAATCAATGTCATACGCCACATAAACAGATTGAAAGAAAAAAATCACATGATCATCTCTATAGATGCAGAAAAAACATTCAACAAAATACACCACTCTTTCCTCATAAAAACACTACAAAAGATAAGAATAGACTTAAACTTAAAGGGTCTATATGAAAAACCCAAAGCTAACATAATTTTGGTGAAATCCTAATAGCCTTCCCTCTGAGATCGGGAACAAGACAAGGATGTCCACTATCACCACTCCTATTTAATATTGTCTTACAGGTACTTGCGGGAGCACTGAGGCAAGCAAAAGACATAAAAGTCATCCAGATTGGAAAAGAAGAAGTAAAAATTTCATTATTTGCAGATGACATGATCCTATACATAGAAAGCCCTGAGAAATCTACAACAAGTCTTCTAGAACTTATAAAGGATTTCAGTAATGTTGAGGCTCTAAGATCAATGCTCAAAAATCAGTAGCATTTCTGTACACCAATAATGAGCAAACTGAGGAGGAAATCAGGAAAAAAACACCATTTACAATAATAACTAAAATAATCAAACACCTAGGAATAAAGTTAACTAAAGATGTAAAGGACTTGTATACAGAAAACTGCACAACACTGTTAAAGGAAATCAAAGAAGACTTAAATAAATGGAAAAAATATTTCCTGTTCATGGATAGGAAGACTAAACATCATCAAGATATCTATCCTACCCAAACTAGTCTACAGATTTAATGCAATCTCAATAAAAGTCAACACTATATTTTTTAAGGAACTGGAAAAACTAACCACAAAATATATTTGGAGAGGCAAGAGGCCCCGAATTGCAAAAAACATATTGAAAAAGAAAAATGAAGTTGGAGGTATCACACTACCTGACTTTAAAACATACTACAAAACTTCAGTGATCAAAACTGCATGGTATTGGCACAAGGATAGACCTACTGACCAATGGAACCGAATTGAGAGTTCTGATATAGATCCTTGCATATACAGTCATCTGATATTTGACAAGGCCATGAAGCCCACTCAGTTGGGAAAGAATGGACTCTTTAACAAGTGGTGCTTGGAGAACTGGATATCCATATGCAAAAGAATGAGAGAAGAATACCATCTCACACCTTATACAAAAATCAACTCAAGATGGATCAAAGATCTGAATATAAGAGCCAAAACCATAAAGACCTTGGAAGATAATGTAGGGAAGTATCTACAGGACCTTGTATTAGGAAATGATTTCATGAACATCACAACCAAAGCACGAGCAGCAAGAGAAAAAAATAGATAAATGGTATCTCATCAAAATTAAAAACTTCTGCACCTCAAAGAATGTTATTAAGAAAATAAAAAGGCAGCCTACTCAATGGGAGAAAATATTTGGCAACCATATATCTGATAGAAGCCTTATACCCTGCATATATAAAGAAATCCTACACCTTGAAAATAAAAAGACAAACAACCCATTTAAAAAATGGGCAAGTGACCTGAAAAGACACTTCTCCAAGGAAGAAATACAAATGGCTAAAAAGCACATGAAAAAATGCTTAAATCACTTGCTATCAAGGAAATACAAATCAAAACTACAATGAGATACCATCTTTCACCCATCAGAATGGCAGCTATTAAAAAACAGGAGACACCAAATGTTGGAGAGGGTATGGAGGAATTGCAACCCTCACCCACGGCTGGTGGGACTGTGGTATGATCCAGCCACTGTGGAAGACAGTTTGGCAGTTCCTCAGAAAACTAACAATAGATCTTCCGTATGATCCAGCAATTCCACTGCTGGGTATATACCCAAAAAATTGAAAGCAAAGACACAAACAGATATATTCACACCAATGTTCATAGCAGCATTGTTCACCATTGCCAAAAGTTGGAATCAGCCCCGGTGCCCATCAACAGATGAATGGATGAGCAAAATGTGGTATATACATACAATGGAATATTACTCAGCTGTAAGAAGGAATAAAGTGCTAACACATGGAATAACGTGGATGAATCTTGAAGACCTTATGTTGCATGAAGTAAGCCAGTCATTGAAGATGAACAGTATATGACCTCACTGATTTGAATTGAGGAAAGTGAGCAGTCTCTGAGAACCATTGTCTGAAAGATGGGTTAACAAGGGAGAGATAGGGAAGAGTAGGCTGTCAGCCATTCCCCATATGGACATAATCTATGGTAAAGGGATAAAGTATAGTTGCATATTGAAGGATAGGGCAGATGTGTAGTGATATTACTGGGTTTGGTGGTGCAGTGTTCACAGGTGGGTAGATTAGGAAGGGCAGGTAGGAATACCCAAGGTATGTAACTATGAATCTTGTCATTCCACGTGTCTAGAGAGGGGAGTGTCATGTGCCCCAGGGGGAAGGGGAGGAAGGAACAGAAAAGAACAAACAGGGGATATTTAGTGGTCATGGGAAAGGTTTATCATTACCTTACAGTAATGGACAAAGGACATGGTAAATATCATCAAAACTTATTAAACTGTGTCATCTAAATTGTAAACTATACTGTAAACCATTGACAATGTTTAGTTGCTATATTTTGCTATCTGTATAACAGTTATAACAATGCTAACATCCAAAAAAATGGGGGGGGGGGTTTAATATGTGGTGGGGAAGGGTGGGTGGTTTGGTGTGTGAGAGTCTCTGGTATTCCGTGTGTGACTGTGCTGTGGCCTAAAAGTTCTTTGAAAATTAAATGAAAATTTGGGAGACCCTGGGGAATGAGAGGGGGGAAGTGGCCACAGTACACTGGATGTCTGATAATACAGTGATAAAAGGAAAAAAGAATATTTTTTTAAAGGAATTTCTTTTTTTTTTCCATTTTTTGAATGTCCCAATCTGTTAATTATATTTTGTTTTGTTTTGTTTTTTTTTTTTGTTTGTTTGTTTTTTGTTTTTTGTTTTCCTGAGTTTCCTTGTGTTTTTCTCTTGCGTTTAAGCTTATCACTGTTGTTTCTTTTTCCTATTAAGTGTATTTGGTTATTATATGGGCTACATATTCAGGGAAGATTTAGATCACAGAAGAGTTACAATGGGTGATGCCGAGGATTATTGGTGCAGTTGTCTGGGATGGGGGTTTCATCTGAATATACATGAAAGATATACAAAATTGTTCAAATTATCAAAGGATGGCGCATGGTCAAGATGGGTGGACAATCACTCAGTAAATGAGGGAATCTGATTTCCCAGCCTGGAGAGCTCGGCCACATTCTCCAAGGGAGCAGCAACAGTCCTCTGAGTGCAGGGACAGTGTCCATCAAAAGAGGATGGCCCACTGATGAGTTCTTGTTATTGATGACTACCCTTATGAGTCTTTGCTCTTGTAACTGAAACTTAGCCTACTGTTATTGGGTGCTTAAGGGTTGCCACCTGAGAGCCTCCTTGTTGCTCAAATGTGGCCTCTCTCTAAGCCAAACTCAGCATATGAATGTATTACCTTCCTCCCAACGTGGGACATGACTCCCAGGGATGAGCCTCCCTGGCAACGAGGGATTAATACCAAGTGCCAACTGGCAACATGATTGGAAAAAGACCTTGAATATAAGGGGGGAAAGGTAAAGAGAAATAAGTATATGTGGCTAAGAGACTTCAAAGAGATTCGGTTGATCATCCCAGAGGTAACGCTTACACACATGTCAGTAGGATCTCATAGAACACCAAAGTGTATATCACCCCACAGAGAGGGGCTCCTGAGGGCTCGGGAGACACCCAGGTCCTATATAAGCGGGGATAGCCCCAGAGACTGATGCCTTATAAGTGGGCTCTATTTTGGAATCTGTGCTCCTGAGAGTGGCAGAGTTGGACTCAAATAAGTCCTCCTTGCACATGGTTCATCAGTCCCTTCTATTCAAACCTATATGTGATGCTGGAGTTTTTAGGTATACTTCCAGAGACTGGAGCCTCTGGCCTACCTATGTGCCAGGTGTGTGTGGAATCTCGGTGGAGCTGCAACTCCTACCCTACAGCTCAATGGACTCATTCAAGTCACATGGTGAGGAGACAACGATGGGTAACAGCCATCCCAGGTAATGGAGAGGGTCTGCAGATGCAGGCAGGATAATCCCACCCACCATATCCATGGAATAGAAGCCCTCTCTCACTTGGAGGTGGAATGGACATCACTATCCCAGTCCCCTCAAGATTGGGGGAAAAACTATGGACTAGAGTTGACTTAATGGTATTCTGTTATACACATAAGGTGATTCTAGCAATGGAAGAAATTATAACAGTGAGTTGGAGCCGGTGGCCACTGGACACTTTTGGGGCAGGGAGGGGAAGTGCAGTTGAAATACAGGGGCTTTTTCAGGACTTGGAATTGACCTGAGTGACATTGAAATGACATATACAGGCCATTATATAACTTGCCATAACCTACAGAATTGAGTGGGGAGAGTGCAAACTAAAATGTGAACTATAATCCATGCTTAGTGGCAAATGCAAAATGTGTCCATCAATTGCAATGAATATACCACACTATGAAAGAAGTTGTTAATGTGGGAAAAAGTGGGAGGTGTGGGGAGTGGGGCTTGTGGGAATCCCTTATATTTTTTTATGTAACATCTTATGTAAGCTAAATTATTTTTTTAAATAAATCGTCAGGGCACCTGCACAAGGGCAGATATATAGGACAATGGAATTTGATTAGGAGTTCAAAAACAAAACCTATTTCTGTGGCCAATTGATTGTTTTTATTTTTATATGAAAATTACAAGTTACTCATTTAACATAAGATAATAACTACAATAACAAGAAATACACTTACTTGTTATACTCACACCTTATTTTATTTCATTTCTCTAATTTGAAGATTTGAGATGATCTCCATTCTGACTGCTTCATGGCTTATTAGATTATTTGTGAAATTCCCATGTTTATTTACATCTGAAATGTGTTTAATGAGTTAGGAAAAGGTAACACGTGACAGCAGCAAGACCTTCTGAGAAACTGAACATTGAATACAAAAATAGTTGTATTTCCAATTCTGGGTGCTACTGACAAACATCCTGGTACTTATAACTGGGTTGTTCAACCTCAACCACCAACATATCAGTGCCATAGCTTGTGGATTACATTGGCCATTAGATTAAGCACCGAGCTACCTGGATTTATTTCAGTCATTTGAATAACTATACTATGGATAGTTCTGCTTTATTGAAGTGCATCAAAGGTACCCTTCTGTCCCTTCTGTGAATAGTTCTCTGGAAGAGTTATAATTTTTGCATGTATTCTTTTGCATTTAATACCTTATATTTGGTCAACTGAATTTTGAAAAAGGTCCCAAATTCACACAAATGAGAAAAAAATAATCTCTTTAACAAATGGTGTTGAGAAAAGCAAATAGCTATATTCAAAATAATGAAAATTGTCTCTACCATTTATGCAAAAAACTCAAATTGGATCAAATACCTTAGCAGAACCACTAAAAGTATAACATCTGTTGGAGATTGAATAATTTACTCTTAACATGTTCTTAACCTTAATCCATTCCTGTGGGTCTGAACCCATTTTAAATAGGATCATTTAAATGTGTTATTTTTCATTAAGGTGTGGCCAACGGACTCAATTTGGATTTAATCCAATTACTGGAGTCCTTTATAAGCAGAATGGATTCCAGATGCAGAAAGAAAGCCACAGAAGAAGCTGGAAGTCAATGAGACCTGGAATAGAATGGAAAATGGCATCATCATGTACACAGTCAAGTGACAGAAAATCAAAGGCTCAATGATCACTGTCATCCAGACCCAGAACAACACAGTCTTCAGGAATAATGAATCACTTCCTAATACCTCAATTTTGGACTTCTGTAATTCTCAAAACCATTGTTTTAGCCAACCTATTTTAATGTATTTGTTTTAAGAGCCAGGAAACTAAGACAAACTCATTGAAGGAAACATAAGGAAACCTCTTTAGGATCTTGTAATAGGTAATTGTTCTTTAGCAGTTATACCAAAAGCAAAGGACCAAAGACAAAAAATATATAGATTAATAGAATGTCATCAAAATAAAAACTTTTTGTATCAAACTAATTTATCATGAAAGTAAACGAAAAGATGGAGAAGGGGAGAAAGTATTTGGAAATCATGTATCAGATAATGGTTTATTTTCCAGAACATAAAAAAATCTTGCAACTTGATAACATAAAGACAAACAATTCAATTTAAAAATGGGCAAAACATAAAAAGATTTTTCTTCAGAGAAGATAAGTAAATGGCCAATAAACCCATGAAAACATGCACAAAATCATTGACATCAGGAAAATGGAAATTAAAAGTAAAATGAGCTAGTATTTTATGCCAAATGGAAGGTCTGCTATTAAAAAAAACAAAATCATAAGTATTAGAGGAGATGTAGAGCAATGGGAACACTTGTTCATTGTTGGTGGGAATGTAAAATGGTGCTGGCACTTCTGCTGTGAAAAATCATTTTGTGGCTCCTCAGATTTAACAACAGAATTGCCGTATTACCAGGTATTCCCAGTTCTAGGTAGATACAGTAAAGAATTGAAATCAGGGACTCAAACAAATACGTCGACAAGAACATTCATAATGGAATTATTCACAACTGCCAAAGGATGGAAGCAAACAAAGTGTCCATCATCAGATGTATGGATAAATAAAATGTGATACATGCATACAATGGAATATTATTAAATGTTAAAAAGGAGTGAAGTTCTGGTACATGCTACAGCATGCAATACCTTGAAGACATCATGTTGCATGAAAAAAGCCAGTCCCAAAAGGACAAATATTTCATTACCCGATATGAAATAATTAGAATATGAAAATTTATAGTGTCAGAAACTAGAATGTAGGCTAAAGGGCCCATCCAGGGGTAGAAAATGGGGAATTAATGCTTAAGTAGTAAAGAGTTTCTGTTTGGGGTGATAGAAAATTTGGGTAATGAATGATGATGATGGTAATGCAACATTGTGGATATATATATATATATATATATATATATATATATATATATATATTATGGGTAAAAATCAAAATTCTCACAATACATACAAACATTTGCAAAATAACATTGTGGATATTAACACAATTGAATTGCATATTGACAAGTGGTTATAATAGAAAAATCTTGATTTACAGAATAAAAATTATAAAAAAGAGATCTGCATGCTACAAACAGTGAATCCTAAAGTATGCTATGGATGGCAGTTAACATTATATTCATGATAATGTTGTTTCAACAATTTTAACAAAAGCACCACACTCATGCACATTGTTAATAATAGAAAAACCTGTTGGTGAGGGGTTTGGGGGATGTTTAAACATTCTGCATGTTTGTTTGTTTTTTTTTGTAAAACAACAAATTATCTAATACAAATGAAATAAAATAATATTTTACATTTTCATATAAAATGAAAACTTTATAACTTCTAATTTCATTTGCTCTAATCACTTCAACTATTATTTTTCAAATATTTATTATTTTATTTATATTACAACCTGAAAATACTATGCTTTTATTTTGGTTATATATGGTTGACTTTTACAGAAATTTTGCAAATTTCCCATGACTTGCAGTCTTCATTTCTTTTTGTAGATTCAATTTCTCCTCTGATGTTGTTTTCTTCATACTGAGGAACTCTTAGCTTTTCTTCTACTGTAGGACTTTTTACAACAAATGTTCTGAGCTTTCATTTATCTTAAATATCTTTATCACACTTGAGTTCACAAAAAATTTCTCTAGATACAGAATTACTTTTATTTTTTGCCCTTTCACACATTGTAATTACTTCTTCCTCTTATTGCTACTTATTGCTATTAATAATGGTTATGTTCCCTGCTCCACATTCTGCCAAATATCCTCCCCTCCCTCTCCCATCTTGCCATATTATATGCACTCCCTGTCCCACTCTGGCTTCTTTGAAGTGTCCTTTCTATCTTTTGTTTTCTGTAGCTTCATTCTGATCTGCTTCTGTGTGGGAGGAGGAGGGTGGTGTGAATATGTTTATGTATTGGATTCATCTTGCTTGCTATTTTCACAATTTCCTAGATATGTAAGTTGATGTTTTCTCCAAAATTTATAAAATTTCAGCTACTTTTTATTCAATTTTTTGTCCCAAGTATACTCTGTTCTTATTTATTTAAACAGCTTTGCTTGTTTATTTGTTGTTGTTTTTCCCTAGCTCCTCAGTTTAACAAACATGTTTGACCTGGTTGCAAGTTGACTGACACTCTGTTCAATAGCCTCCAATCTACTTGACTATCCATCTAGTCCTTTTAGAAAATGAATCATTATCATATGTTTAGCTTTTTCTTTCTAGAATTTCTATGTAGTTCATATTACTTCAGTCTGCTTTTTTTCTGCTGTGATTTCATATACATTTCCACATTAAGATTGCCTATTCCTTTAACTGGTAGGCATATGTTTAAAACTGTTTTAAAGTACCTGACTGCTAATTCAAACTTTGGGTTCATCTTAAAATCTGTTTCTATTAACTTTTTTCCCCATTAATATGCTTCACCTTTTACTTTATGTTTGGTATTTTTAATATAATATATCATACATTATGAATGGCATATTGTAGGGAGTCTGGATTATATTATCTTTTGTTAATGGGTATTGAGTTTTGTTCAGCCAAGTAATAAATTCCTTGCAATGCCTTTTGAACTTCCTAGGATTTATATTCTTCTTCTTCTTTTTTTTTTTTTTTTTTTAAGTAAGCTCTATTTCATTTTGTCCTAAGCCCGAGAGTATGGTATATATTACAGGGCAATTTTCTTTTCTCTTAATGTGTGGTCTTTGTGTGTTTTGATACTGTTGAGGGCATAAATCCAGCTTCTCCCAACAGTCATGACTGTTGGTATTTATATACTGCTCTCAGCCTTGTAGCATTCATTCTTGGCCTGTTGATTCTCCAGCTGTGCATATACAGCTCAGCTTTCAGCTAAGGGCCTACAGAGAATTCCAGTACTGATATTTAGGGCATTTTTTTTCTGATGATCTCTTTTTAATGTTCTAGCCTCTTCAAATGGTAGAAACCCCAATCTCTGCCTTTTCATATAGTCAAGACCTTTATGCTCTGCTTGTTTTCTTGTATCTCCCTGATCAGCAAGCAGTACAAAAAGACAAGTAGACATGAGTCTCTTCTCATATATTTCAATTAGCTCATGGATAACTGACCTGTGATATGTGTTTCCAATCATTGCAAATAGTTTTCAATGCATTTTTTTTTCCAGATTTTAGAATTGTTTAGGGTGGCTGGGGAATTCTTGTACCACTTATGCTGACATGGCAGAATTAAACATCTGACAAAATTTTTTAACTGACTTCTGATGTCAAAGATGATAGATTTACATCATTATATTATTATTTTTTCTATTTGATATTTCCATTAATCATCTGAGTGTCAATTTATCTTATATGCAGTACTATGTGCTATACATGTTGCCATCCATTTATTTAATTTTCTCAATAAATATTTAGTTGAATATCTATAACATTCAGGTACTGTGTACACAGTATGGAAAAGCACAAAAGTTCTTTGTCATCTTGGCCCCATATTCTATCTAGGAGATATAGAGAAATATAAAGAAGTAAGTCTTATGCCAAATTAGAATGTGAAAAATAATACTAAAAAATGAAAATTAACACAGATTTAATTTTAAGGGCAAAAACAAAGCAATAGGAAATTGTGTGGTCAGGAGTGCCTTAATAAAAAGTGGGGAGGTTATGTGTGTGAGCCCTGTATGATGTTATGCATGTTTGTTTTGTAAGCTCACAATGCTTACTGAACACTTATAGTTTATATATGTTCATGTATGAATGATATATTTCAATAAATTGTTTAAAAACACACACACACACACAAAGTTCTTATTACAAAGCCACAGTAATAAAAACAGAATGGGACTGGCATAAGGACAGACATATATGACAGTGGAATCAAGTTGAAAGCCTAGAAATGAACCTAAATATTCATTGGCAAACTCGTTTTTGACAAAGAGGAAAGATCACTTAATTGGGAAAAAATAGTCTCTTCAATTGGTGCTTTGAAAAATGGACTTCCATTTTCAAAATAGGAGGACCTTTACCTCACACGTTATATAAAAGTCAACTCAAAAATGGATAAAAGACATAAATATAAAAGCCAGAAATATCAAACTCCTACTCGAAAACATAGAGAAGCATCTTTAGGACTTTGTGAGGCAATGGTTTCTTAGACTTCACATGCAAAGCATAATAAACAGAAGAAAAAAAATAGATAAATGGGACATCATTAAAAGTAAAAACTTTTGTGCCTCAAAGGATTTTAACATGAAAGTCAAAAACCTACACTATGGGAGAAATTATTTGAAAATCATGTATCCAATAAAGGTTTAATATCCAGAATATATGAAGATATCGTTCAAATTATCAAAAATGACAAACACCTCAAGTAAAAAATGTGCAAAAGACATGAATAGTCATCTCTTCAAAGAAGATAAACAAGTATACAGAAATGTTTGAAAAGCTGCTCAACATCATTTGCCATCTGGGAATTGAAAATCAAAATGAGATACCATTTCACACTCATTAGAACCCCAGCTATTAAAAATTAAAAGGAAAATAACAAGTTCTGGAGAGGATGCATAGCTATTGGAAGCCTCATTTATTGCTGGAAGTAATGTAAAATGCTGCCACTGCTGTGGAAGACAGTTTGGTGATTTCTCAGAAAGTTAACTATAGAGCTAACATACAACCCAGCCATCCCACTACTACATATGTACCCAACAGTATTGAAAGCCAGGACTCAAATATTTGCATACCAAATTTCATAACAGCATTATTCACAATTGCCAAAATATGGAAGCATCTTTGAAAATTAGTAAAGTCATCATTCATTGTAAACAAAACAGGAATTGCCAGAAAAATAAATTCTAGACAATGATTTCAGAGCAAAAATATGCCATAATATAGCAATTTATATAGAAATTATACAGGAAAACTTAATTTTTTCATATAAATTCAGGCTTTTAAAGCAAATAATACACATTTTAATAGTTAAATAAATAATTGATCAGTGATAAATTAGTGAAAACTCATTAACATTTTTCCAAAAACAGAGGTTGAAATATCTTGTAATCTTTCAAAAATCATTTAAGAAAATTAAACATAATTTTACAAAGAAAACTTTTAATATAAATTAAAAGAATACAAATCACTTGAATGAAAAAAGGATATATTAAGCAAATATTGCTAGAGTTTAAATAACAAATAATCAAATCATTGGAAAAAAAAGAAACATACTTTCTTAAATATTTTATTGAACAACACATGAAATTAAAACAGTATTTCCAGATTATGTAGATGAATTTGTTAAAGGAAATTTTTGCAACTTCCCTCATAACACTTATGGAAAGGTCACAAAATTTGGATTCATTATCAATTTTTAACTTTATTAAATTTTTTAAAAAGGGTGAAGAATTTATTTGAATAATTTATTTCTTTTTCAGAAATGTAACAAACTTGGAGAAATCTGGAGAAAGGGAATGATTTCTTAAATCATACCAAAATTATACAAAAAACCCTAATTTCTGAATCGTACTGATATATCACAGAATGGTAGGGTTTTCAAATCAAACCATCAGTGGATAGACACAAAAGAGGTATTATGCAGGTAGTTAACCTCATGAATTTATAAAACTACAGATCTTAAAGCATAGCCAAATTAGATTCTTGATTCACTCATGTACCAAGGAAACAGTCATATTTTAAATTTAAATAATAGAGGAATTGCCAAAGTTTACAGTGATGAACGGAACAAAAAGCTGTAAAAGAGAACAAGAAAATGACAAAAAATGTATATATTTATAGAATATGTACATCCACATACATAAGGTTAGTCTAGAAGACCATGAATAAAACTATTAACAATTATTATGATATTTCTATTTTCTTTAATAATTTTAATTATTTTACAAGTTGTTTACAAATACATCTTCTCTAACTTGATTCTGTTACAAGATTATACTTGGCTCTAAGACCAAATATTTTAGTATCATTTTGCCTTTTTAGCTGTTTGTTTGGTTATGAGTAAGATTAAATAAGAATATTTGTAAAACACCAGTAAAGATACTCATAACAAAATCTATTGTGCATTCAAATTCTGCAATAACATGAGCATTATGATGAAAGTGGCCAAATTTATTAGTATGACATCAAATACTTTTGTTCATCATCTGATAAAATATTTACAATAACTATGAACTTAGAGGGATTATTTTTCCTGTAAATTCAAGATCATATATTTAAAGTTCCAGTGACTTACCAAGGGCAGATCTGGAATCTGGTTAATCAGAAATGCAAGTTAATTAAATGATGATTGTGTATTTAGAGTGACCAAGTAAATACCCACAAATGAAATAAAGAAAAGATGATTTAAAGGTTCAGCATTATTGACATTTAAATTGCCTGAAGCCCTATCTCTTCTGCATGACTCTAATGAGAGCATTTTTCACCTCTTTATTCCTAAGACTATAAATGAAGGGATTCAGCATGGGAATCACCATAATATAAAATACAGAGACCACTTGATCCTTTCCCAAGGAGTAGGAGTTCTTTGGTTTTAAATAAGTAAAACTTACAGTAACATAAAATATGGTGACTCTCAGGAGGTGGGAAGCACAAGTAGAGAAGGCTTTGCGTTTCCCTGAAGCAGAATTAATTTTCAGGATAGTACACAGAATGGATATATAGGATATAGAGATTGTGATAAGAGACACCATTACATTATAACTAGAAAGAATTAACATCATGATTTCTGTGTCATGAGTGTTACTGCAAGAAAGGGCTAAAAGGGGGGTTAAGTCACAGAAGAAGTGATAGATTACATTGGATTTGCAGAAATGCAAACTGTTCATGTAAAGAATATTGACTAATGATTCAGTAAAACCAAACAAATAGGAACCAATAATAAGGGTGTGGCAGAGCCTCGTGGACATAACAACCTGGTAATGAAGAGGTATGGAGATCACCGCATAGCGGTCATAGGCCATTGCAGAGAGAAGGAAAATATCAGTAACAAAAAAGGAGACAAAAAAATACATCTGGGTGAAGCAGCCCATGAATGAAATATACTTGTTAGAAGTAAGTAAGTTTTCTAAGGTTTTAGGTGTGATGACTGTTGAGTATCTGAGGTCAAGGAATGACAGGTGACTGAGGAAAAAGTACATGTGGGTGTGAAGCTGGAGATCCAGGTGAATTATCAGTATCATTCCTACATTCCTCAGCATGGTCAGCAGGTATATAAGGAGAAAAAGCATAAAGAAGACCTGCTGGATCACCTCAAATTCTGTCAATCCCATAAGGATGAAGTCAGGCACATTTGTGTTATTCCTACTTTCCACAGCATTTAACAGTTATAAACTGTGGAGAAATAACAGGTGATAGATATAAAAGACTTCAGAATGTTATTTGACTTTAAAAATCACCTGGCATTTAAAAACATAATATCGTGACCACAGAAAAAAAAGTTTACAAAATAAGACTGATAAGAATCTTAGTATGACTGTAAAACAAAAATTAGCTATAAATCATTTTTATATGATAGGCCCTCATATAAATTACATAATTAAAATGTGCTTGACACTGTAATAAATACTTCTTTTCATTTACTTATCTATCCAGATGAATATAACATACCTTAGGTGTTGCTATTGTGCAAATATTTTAGACGATTAAACTTACACAGAAAATTAACTTATCTAGAGTTCCAGCAATTTAGTGTTCTTGTCTCTGATTCAGCCAAGATTGGATTATGTGAGCCCAGATTTCATGCTCATAACACTATATTCCTTTTCAAAATTAATTGCAGAAATATAAATATGTAATGAACAATGATAGAGAGATTTATAAATCAGTTACCAGTTTTACATCCAATATTATTTAATATAAATGAGAGATCAGATATTAAATCTTTAGATACTTTACTGGATACTATTAATATTATAGAATACACTCTACTATTAATTTTCAGATGCTATATTTTTTAGAGATTATTTAAAATCAAATGTCTTCCAAAAATTATATTTTCAATATATATACTTTGCCTGATGCATCTAATTCCATCAATTCTACTTTTCCATTTCTGCAAATCCTATCATTACTTAGATAAGGCTTTAATGATATGTATATGCATATGCATATTTCTCTAATAATATTCCAATATTCTATTGAATAATCTAAAACACTTTAACTTTGGTAGTAAGATTTACCATGAGCCAAATTTGGTGAAAAATTTGTTCTGGAATTATCTGCCTAGAAATATGTCAAATTCAAGTTTTCTCATAAACAAATATATAGAAATTATTTTAGGATCCTGAAATTTGCAAGATATAATATTTGTAATTTTTGAGATAACTTACTTTTAAATTTTTTGTGCAAGAATTTCTGTTTTGTTCTGAGAGAAAATATATCAACCTAAAAATTTTGTTCAGATCCTGGTCAAATAGAAAGTTCCCCTTGAAGTTATGTCTCACAAGTATAACAGAGAACTACTATGAACATATGCATAGTAGAGTATCCCTTGCCTTTCACCTTGATAATGCCTCGGCATTTCTTATATTGAATATTGCTGACAATCAAATATTTGGTCATGTCTGGGACCAATTTACTAAATAGATTGCTTGGCATGATTCCAAGCTAAAAAATTCAATGACTAATGCATCCGTGTTAGGTTTATAACACAGAATTTTCTTTGACCTGAAAACTAAAAAACATTGAGCATCATATCTTGGTATTCTTTCAAATGCTCTCATTTATGACTGGGTATAAGAAAGATACTTCTAGATTTATACATAATTAACCTGTGGCTGAAGAAGGTAAAGCACATTTTTCACCATGAAACACTTTTATATTTACAAGTGTGACACTATCATAGTATTAAACAATATTTATTGCACAAAAATTAGACTACAACAAAATTCATAAAAGAAATTTGTTCATAGAGGTTTCTAATCTTTAGATGCATTTTCTTCCAATTATTTTCCTTTGCACATATAATTCTTATTTTAGTTATACATATTAATTTACATCTTTTTTATAATACTATTTTCAGTACCATTCTGATTTTTACTCTTAAAAATGTATTATCCACTTTGACATATGTTATATTATACGTTTGTAATGCCCACAATTTCATGTATTTTGTATTGGCGAATGCAGCATAACTTACTTCTCTCTAGGAGTGCATAACAACTCATAAATGGACATTTTTGAGGCACCAAAATGAAAACATAGTGGAGTATCAACATTGAGTTTTGGCAGTGTCATCTAATACATCTACACAGTAATACATTTGTTTTATTCTGCCACAAAAATGTTAGTGCAACTTATTTTATTACTTTTTGTAATCTCTTTTATTGTATTTAAATAAATATGAAGGAAAACATCAAAAATCAATGTTGAGATGAGTAAGCATTTTATAATTAATTTAATGGGTACAACTGCACTACCTTTAGATAACCAGGTGAAATGAATGAATATAATGAATCATATTAATTAACAATAATAAAATCAATTTTGTGTCGCTATATAAGCAACTGAAACAAGAAAATATGTTTCAATGCCAGAAATTGAGACGAGAACATTATGGTATGGACCAAGGAGATGAAAAAAATATTTTATTATATAGTTGATAAATTTTGAAAGTACAATTCTTTTCTTCATCAAAAATCCATTGATACTGGAAAAAATTTATTTGGAGACCAAAAGCTCAGCACCAATTTATTTCACAATAGGTGACCTTAGTGTTTAAGCCCACGTAGATTGAGAGATTTTCTTTGTCAATTCTACCTCAATATGCTATGCCTAATCTTTGCAAAATAAGCATGAAAGAGTTTTTCCTTACGGAATTGAAACAAATTTTTAGAGTTATTAATTGTACTTTCAAATAATTCAAGTAAAATTTGAATGAAGGATAATTCTCAAAACTAATTTCATAATTAATCCTTATTGCTAAATTTTTATTGGTGGGATTCCAGTGTGACATCTCTAATACAAAATAATTTTGGCAGAAGATCAGGAATAAGAAACAGAATGGAAAAATGACATCTTTGACCTAAATTTCAACATAATTGGAACTTCATCCCTGACAACAATTTAATGTCATTATTCTTTTAATGATATCCCTAAACTTGATTTTCAATTTTTGTTCTATGTGTTTTGAAGTTGTTAAGGATGCTTATAATTTTCTGAGTGAATTAGCATTATTTTATTTTATACTGCCTTACATATCACTGGAATATAGAATTCTTCTTTTTCTAGAGTACTGCATTGCCCAGTAATCTTTATGTGCTTTTATTTACAGGTATATATTTATACATCCTTTTATTATTCACCTATTTCCTATACAAATCATATAATTGGGTCTTATTTTTTAATAGAGTCAATTACTGTGCCTTTAAATGAGAGGGTTTAGTACACTTACATTTAAAATCACTATTTTTTATTTTCAGTTAATATTCTGATTCTTCTGTACTGGCTTCATTTTGGTTAATGAAATATTTAATATTAAATTTAATCCCTGTTGAATCTTTATCTATACCTCATTCTAATATTTTGTTTCTTATAGTTCTAGGGAATAAACTTTATCTGCATAAAGAGGACGGGGCAAGATGGAGGCAAAGTGAAGAGCTCCAGGATTCAACTCATCCTACAGGGCAGTAAATAATCAGCAAGAGCTATCTAAATCACTTGTTTTGGTGGCCCAGGAGATGAGAAGTGCATCCTGCAACTTCCTTGAGTGAACAGAAGAAGGACACTGCCCATCTGCAGTGAAGACATGTGAGTAGAGCACTCTATGCCTCAGAAGCTTGTGCCCATTGTCTGCTGCTTTTGCAAGCTGTCTTAAGAGCTATTCCCTGGCTGGAGTTGGAGGCGCCATTTCCCAAAAACTGGGCAGGAATAGATAGTTAGGACTGATTTCAACTACTGATTAGTAAATTCAGGTGGCTAAAGTCCAATCCAAAGAAGAAGTCCAAGTCGGAAAAAGGTCAGTAGCCTCAATCCTCACCCCTGACAGAGCAGGAGCAGGGAGGGTGGTTCCATACCCTCTTAGGGCAAATGCAGCTGCTTTCAGTCCACACAAATTAGATTATTGGGCACATATGTGGCTCCATTCTCACCCCTGACAGAATAGGAGGAGTGATAGTACTCCCTCATCCTTTCTGGGCAACTGCTGTCATTTTTGGCCTGCACAGATAGATTGCTGGGCACACCAGAGGCTCCATTCCTGCCTCAGGCAGAGGAGGAGGGGCACTGGTGCTTCATCAATCTATGCAGGCAACTTCAGTCAGTTTTGACTGACATGTCTTAGTTTTCTGCCCACACATGAAGCTCCATCCCCACCCCAGGCAGGGAAAGAGGGGGTGTGAATCTTCATCAGTCTCTCTGAGCAGCTACAGATGGTCTTGGGCTGCATGGCTTGGGTTACTGCAAACAGCTACAGTCTTGTCCATACTCCTTGCAGGGGAGAGAAAAAAGAGAATCTTTACAATTCCTGGGGCAATGTGGTCAGCTTCAGCCTCCAGGCCTTACAGTACCAACCATAACCTCAGCTTCTATTCCACAACCAGCAAGGGAGGAAGGGCAAGAAACAGATGAAAAAGAGCTGAAAATTTCAAACTGGCTAAAAACTAGCCAATATAAAGTTCCAAATTAAGTTGAACCAAGTATCAAAGAGGGACTATAGCACAAAGCCAATCAAATACAAAATCTTAAACTAAAGAAATAAAAAGACCTAAAAAATAAATACATCTATGATCCAAATCCTCCATGAACATGTAGTCCATAAAATAATCAAATACACTTACTAGGAAAAAGAAACAAGTGTGATAAGCTTACATGCAAGAGACAAACATAAGGAAACTCAGGGGAAAAAAAAAAGAGAGAAGGAAAAAAAAACAAATAATCAAACAAAGAACAAAACAAAATAAAATATAATTAGTGGATTGGGACATTCAAAAAATGGGCAAAAAAGCAAAGGAAATGCCTTTAAAATATATATATATATTCATTTTTTTTTCCTTTCTCTTTTCTTTTTTCCCTTTTTACCTTCCCTTTATCACTGTGTTATCAGATATCTGGTGTGCCATGACACCTTCCTCCTCTCAATCCCCATTGTCTCCCAATTTTTCATGTAATTTTCAAAGAAGTTTTAGGTCACAGCAAAGTCATACACTGAGTGCCGGAGACTCCCAGATACCAAACCACCCCCCTTCCCCACCCCATATTAACTCCCCCCCACTTTTTTGGTTGTTAGCATTGTTATAACTGTTATGCAGATAGCAAAAGAAGGGCTATAATGGGTACTGCGGGGGATTATTGGGGGGGTGACTGGGGGGGGTTAGTGGGGATTGGTTCATCCGAATATACATGAAAGATATACAAAATCATTCAAAGGATCGGGGGCTGGGGCATGGTCACGATGGGTGGATAATCACACAATAAATTAGGGAATCTGAATTCCTAGCCTGGAGAGCTCTGCCACAGTCTCCAAGGGAGCAGCAATAGTCCTCTGAGTGTAGGGACAGTACCTGTCAAAATAGGATGAACCACTGATGTGTTTTTTTTTTATTGATGACTACCCTTGTGAGTCTTTGCTCTTGTAAATGAGACTTAGCCTGCAGTTGTGGGGTGCCTAAGGGTTGCCACCTGAGAGCCTCCTTGTTGCTCAAATGTGGCCTCTCTCTAAGCAAAACTCAGCATATGATTGCATTACATTCCCCCAACGTGGGACATGATTCCCGGGGATGAGCCTCCCTGGCAACGAGGGATTAATACCAAGTGCCAACTGGCAACAAAACTGGAAAAAGACCTTGAATAAAAGGGGGAAATGGTAAAGACAAATAAGTTCAAGTGGCTAAGAGACTTCAAAGAGAGTCGGGAGGTCATCCCAGAGGTAACTCTTACGCACACCTCAGTAGGAGCTCATAGAACATCTAAGTGCCTATCACCCGACTCATTAGGGTTCCTGAGAGCTCTGGAGACACCCTGGTCCTATATAAGGGGGGATAGCCCCAGAGACTGATGCCTTATCAGTGGGTTCTATTTTGGAATCTGTGCTCCTGAGAGTGACAGAATTAGACTCAAATAAGTCCTCCCTGCACATGGTTCACCAGTCCCTTCTATTCAAACCTATATGTGATGCTGGAGTTTTTAGGTATACTTCCAGAGACTGGAGCCTCCCGCCTACCTATGTGCCAGGTGTGCATGAAATCTAGGTTGAGCTGCAACTCCTACCCTACAGCTCAATGGACTCATCCAAGTCACCTGGTGAGGAGACAACGATGGGCAATGGCCATCCCAGGGAATGGAGAGGGCCTGCATATGCAGGCAGGATCATCCCACCCACCATATCCATGGGATATAAGCCCTCTCTCACTTGGAGTTGGAGTGGACATCACCATCCCAGTCCCCTCAGTATTGGGGAAATAACTATGGACTAGAGTGGACTTGATGGTATTCTGTTGTACACATATGGTGATTCTAGCAATGCAAGAAATTATAACAATGAGGTGGAGCCAGTGGCCACTTGACACTTTTTGGGTAGGGAGGGGATAATCAGTTGAAATACAGGGGCTTCTTTGGGAGTTGGAGGTTATCCTGAGTACTGTTGTGGCAACGGATATGGCCATTTTAAATCAGCACACACCACTCAGAACTGAGTGGGAGAGAGTGTGGTCTACAGTGTGAACTGTGGTCTATGGTTGGTGGCAAGGCTCCAGGATGTGTAAGTTCATTGAGGGTGGTGGGCCACACTGTGGGAGATGTTTGTGTGGGATGTGGTGGGAGGTGTTGGAGGTGGGCAACATGGGAATCCCAGTGGGTTCTGTGTAATATTTTGGGTAATCTAAACACCTCTTAAAATATATGTATATATAAATATAAATAACATTTTTGTAAGCAAATACATGTATATGCATATATATTTATATATCATTTTGCAAATGTTTGTATGTATTGTGAGAATTTTGATTTTTACCCATAATAAAAAATAAAAAAATAAAAAATAAATAAATAAATGCATCTAGTAAATCAGATGCTGAGACATCAACAAATATTATAATCCATACCTAGAAATGGGAAGATATGGCCCAGTCAAAGGAAAAAAAATAATAAGCCTCCAGATGACAAATTTGTTGAGGCAACTAGTCATAGATATTCAAACAAATCTCCCTAATAAATTCAATGATATGGCTAAAGAGATTAAGGACATCAAGAAGACACTGGGTAAGCACAAAGAAGAACTTGAAGGCATACACAGAAAAATAGCTGATCTTATGGGAATGAAAGACACAGTAAATGAAATTATAAAAACACACTGGAAGTGTATAACAGCAGATTTGAAAAGGCAGAAGAAAAGATCAGTGAGCTTGAAGGAAGAGTCTCTGAAAGTGGACATGTGAAAGAACAGATAAAGAAAAAAAAATGAAAAAAAATGAACAAGGTCACAGGAACTGAATAATGAAAAGAGACATGCAAATATAAGAGTCATGTGTATCCCAGAACAAGAAGAGAAGGGAATAAGAGCAGAAGGAATATTTGAGGAAACAATGGTAGAAAATTTCCCAGCCCTATTATAGGACATATATTTCCATATCCAAAAAGCACAACATACTCTCATCCGAATAAATCCAAATAGACCTACTCCAAGACACATACTAAGGAGAATGTCAAATGCTGAGAGCAGCAAGAGAAAAGAGATTCATTACGTACAAGGCGCATCCTGTATGATTAAGTTCTAATTCCTCGTCAGAAACAATGGAGGCAAGAAGGTAGTGGTATGATATATTTAACATACTACAAGGGAAAAACAGCCAAGTAAGATTTTCTTTAAAAATAAGAGCAAGTTTAGATCACACAGATAAACAGAAACTGAGATAGTTTGTAGCCAAGAGACCAGCTTTGCAGGAAATAGTAAAGGGAGTACTATAGCCTGAAAAGAAAAGGGCATGAGAGGGAGACATGAATGACAGTCTAGAAATAAAGATATTAGGAAAAGTAGCTAAAAATGTTAAAAAGCGGGATGAAAATATTATGTGACAGATAAAATGCAATTATCAAAATGAGTGAAGAAAAATCTGTCTTTACATTAATAACATCGAATGTTAATGGAATGTAATAAACCCCCCAATCAAAAGAGAAAGACTGGGAGAATGGGTAAAATATATAAGCCATCTATATGCTGTCTACAACACACTCATCTTAGGCCCAAGGATACAAATATATTGAAAGTGAGAGACTGGTAAACTATTTTCCTTGCATGCAGTACGCAAAAACAAGGTGGAGTAGCTATACTTATATTGGAATAAATAGATTAAAAAATAAAGGTGTAATTAGAGACAAGGAAATACATTATATACAAATGAAAGTGGCAATTCACCAGGCAGGAATAACAATAATAAATATATATATGCCCCTAACCAGGTTGTGTCTAATTAAATTACATGAGGCAAAAACTGCCAAAATGCAGACAGAAATAGAATTCTCTGTAATCATAATTGGAGACTTCAATACACCACTCTTATCATTGGATAGATCCTCTGGACAGAGGATGAATAAAGAAACAGAGAGCTTGAAAAACATGACAAATGAACTAAACTTAATAGACATATAGAGAATATTATACCTCCAAACAGCAAAATAAACATTCTTCTCAAGTGCTGATTAATCATTCTCCAGGATAGACCATATGCTGTGTCACAAAGCATATCTCAATAAATTTTAAAAGATTGAAATTATGCAATGCACTTTCTCTGATAATAATAGAATAAAGCAGGAAAAGTACAAGAGGCAGAAAAAAGGAAAATTTGCAAATATATTGAAATTAAACATCACACTCTTAAATGATCAGTAGGTCAAAGAAGAAATTGTGAGAGAAATCAATAAATATCTTGAGATGAATGAAAATGAGGGCACAACATATCAGAACCTATGTGATACAGTAATGGTAGTGCTGAGAAGGAAATTTATAGCCCTTAATGTTTACATTAAAAATAAGAAAGAGCTAAAGTGAATGACCTAGGTACACAGTTGGAGGAACTAGAAAAAGAACAGAAAACTAGGCCCAAAAGCAAGCAGAAGGAATGAAATAACAAAGATCAGAACAGAAATAAATGAAATTGAGAATAAAAAAAAAATTAGAGAGACTTAACAAAACCTAGCATCAGTTTTTCTAGAAGACCAACAATATCAAGAAACCCTTAGCAATATAGACAAAGAAAAAAAGAGAGACGATGCAAATAATTAAAATCAGAAGTAAAAATGGGTACATTACTACTGACCCCACAGAAATAAAATAAATCATGACAGAATTCACTGAGCAACTGTGTACCAACAAACTACACAATGTAGATGAAATGGAAAACTTCCTAGGAACATATAAGCAACCTACAATTACCCTAAAAGTAATAGAACACCTCAACATACCATTAACAAGCAAAGTTTTTGAAACAGTCATCAATGATCTTCCAAAAATGAAAAGCCTAGCTCCAGATGGCTTCACAGGTGAATTCTACAAAGCACTCAAAGATGATTTCATACCAAACTTACTCAAAATCTTACAAAAAATTGAATAGGAAGAAACACTACCAAACATATACAATGAAACAAAGATTATCCTAATACCAAAGCCAGGTAAATATAGTAAAAAAATAGAAAATTGCAGACTCATTGAATATGTTTGCAAAATACTAACTGGATGCAACAACACATTAAAAAAATATTCATCATGATCAAGTGGGTTTTATCAAAGGCATGAAAGTGTGGTTCAACACAAGAAAATCAATCAGCATAATACACCACATTAATAAAGCAAAGAAAAAAAATCATATGTTCATCTCAATTGACACAGAAAAAGCATTTGACAAAATATGTTATCCTTTCTTGATGAAAACACATCAAAAGATAGAAATCAAAGGAAACTTTCTCAACATGATAAAGGGCATATATGAAAAACCCATAATTAACATTGTACCCAATGGTGAAACATTGAAAACCTCCCTACTGAGACCAGGAACAAGACAAGGATGGCTGCTATCACCACAGTTGTTCAATATAATGCTAGAGGTTCTAGATAGTGAAATCAGGGAAGAAAAAGAAATAAAAGGCATCCGCATTTGAAAGGAAGATATAAAACTTTTTCTATTCACACCTAGATTATCTCAAAAAATCTACAGCAAAGTTACTAGAGCTAATAAATGGATTCAGTGGGGGTGAGGGTCAGGATACAAGATTAATACACAAAAATCAGTGGTGTTTCTATATAATAGTAATATACAATCTAAAGTGGAAATCAGGAAGAAAATTCCATTTAAAATAGTGACTAAAATAATCAAATATTTAGGAATAAAGCAGACAAGGATGTAAAGCCCTTGTATTCAGAAAACTACAATGAATTGCTAAAATAAATCTTAAAAGTCCTAAATGGAAGAACATTCCCTGTTCAAGGATAGGATGATTAAATATAGTTAAGATATCAATTATACCCAAACTGATATACAGATTCAATGTAATCCCCATAAAAATTCCAACAGCCTTTATATAAAGAAATTGAACACATAATCATCAAACTTATTTGGAAGGGTAAGGGTCCCAGAATAGCCAGAATCATCTTAAAAAAATAAGAACATAGTTGGAGAAATCTCACTTCTGGGTTTTAAATCATATTACCTGGCAATATGGGGTAAAAACAGCATGGCACTGGGATAAAAATGGAAATATAGACCAATGGCACAAAATGAATGCTTCAGATACAGACCCTCAAATCTATGGTCAAGTGACCATAGATGCAATGTCACTGGCTATTAGGGAAATGCAAGTCAAAACTACAATGAGATATCATCTCACACTTCATAGAATGGTCATTAATTTAAAAAAAAATAAAAAATAAAACAATAAGTACTGGAGAGGATGTGGAGAAATACAAATACTTCTTCAATGTTGCTGGGAATGTAAAATGGTGAAACCTCTCTGGAAGACAGTCATTTTCTCAGGAAGCTAAGAAAAGAACGGCCATATAATCTGGCAGTCCCTCTACTAGAAATATATCCAACAGACCTGAAAAGAGTGATGCAAACAGACATTTGTACAGTAATGTTTATGGTGGTATTTTTCAAAATTTCCAAAAGATGGAAAAAACCCAAGTGTCCATTAACCAATGAATGGATAAACAAAATGTTGTATATACGTATGATAGAATTCTATGATACTATAAGGAGAAATTAAATTGGGACAATTATGATAACATGGATGAATCTTGAGGATGTTATGCTTCTTGAAATAAGCCAGACATAAAAGGACAAATATTGTATGGTCCAACTAATATGAACTAAATATGAAGAATAAACATATGGAGTTAAATACTAGATTATAGGTAATTAGGAGAGAGGAAGAGGACTGAGAAGGGGTACTGATGCTTAATATATGTAGAATTTTCAATTAGCTTTACTGTTAAAGTGTGAAAATGGATAGAGTTGATGGTAACACATTATAATGAGTATAAGTAACAGAGGTGACTTATAAAAGGGATTGTGACTGAAAGGGGTATTCTAGGGATGTAAATGTAATAGAAAGAAAGCTAGAAAATAATCGAGGATCTGAAAAATATAGTGAACCCAGAGGTAGATGAGGATTATGGTTAGTAATACAAATATAAGAATGTCTTCTATGAAATAGAACAAATGTACATCACTATAATACTGTGATGCATGGGAAAAACACAATTAATGTAACTTTTGGACTGTTGTTAGCCACAATACTGCAACATTCTTGCATCAATATCATAGGTTCTATATCAATGCTAAGGGAGTATTGGGTTTTTTCTTTTGGATAAAGGAAATCATTCAAAAATTTACTGATGCAATGACTGTACAACTCTGTGATGATACTGAAAGCCACTTATTGTACACTTTAAATGTATTGTACAATGTATGGGATTGTATAGCACAGTGAACCTTGTGGTGGAAGATGGATTGTGGTAAACAGTACAAATATGTGAGTGTTCTTTCATGACCTGAAAGAAATGTATAATACTAATATATCATGTAAATAATAAGGGGTTTATAAAAAAACACTAAATGTAAGTTATGGACCATAGTTACTGGTGGTATTAGTCAGCCAAAAAGGTTGCTGATGCAAAGTACCAGAAATCTGTTGGCTTTTATAAAAGGCATTTATTGCGGGTGGAAGCTTACAGTTACCAGGCCATAAAGCATGGGTGCCTTCCCTCACCAAAGTCTGTTGCCACGTGTTGGAACAAGATGCTGCCAACATATGCAGGGATCAGGCTTCCTGGGTTCCTCTCTTCCAAGGGCTCGTTTCTCTCCGGGCTCAGCTGCTCTCCTCTCTCTACCAGGAAAGTTGCAGAACATCAGGCAAATGGCTCGTCTCTCTTCCTTGGACCTCTGCCTCTAATGGAGCCTTCTATCCTTCCTCATGTATCTGCTTCTCTGTCTGTTTACTTCCTGGAACCCCAATATCAAAACTTCAACCTCCCTTCTCTGCTCTGCAGTTTCTCTGTGAGTCCCAGCCCAAGAAGTGGGCAGGAACTCACAGTTCTCATGTAGCTCAATCAAAGCCTTAATCATTATTTAAACAAGTGAAAGTAAAACCTCTGAATCCAATATAATCTAATATTCTGAGAGAAACAACCATTTTACAAACATAATCCAATATCTATTTTTGGAATTCATAAATAATGCCAACCTGCTACAGTGGTAATATTCTGATGTTTCTCTTTCATAATCTGTAACATATATTCCACAACAGTGCAAGGTCTTGGTGGAGGGGTGATGTATGGGAATTCTACACATTATGCATGACTCTTTTATAATCTCACAACTTCTCTAATTAAAAAATATATATCTTAAAAACTAACCAAAAATCATTTAGAGATAGTGCCAAAAATTTCACTTAGTACACTGCTAATTTTTTTCTATAGCAATAAAGTTATTATGGAAAATATAAATCACATGCAACAAATCAAAACATTATTATAATCTGCCACCCAGAAATAAATACTCTTAATATTCTGAGGCATCTAGACTTCCAGAATGTTTATATGTTTTTATACAAGAGTAGGAGAGATGGCATAACCTCAGCTTCTGGTTAAGATAGAAAACAGGAACTGTTTTGGTTACTTGAGATGACCCAAAAAAATTATCTACATGGAATAATGGTTATCTATTCTCTTGTCATCAAGCAAAAAAAAAGAGAGTGATCCCTGAGAAAGAGGCTATTGCATTAAGTGTGTTTCCAGTATCATACAAATAGAAAACAAATAGCAACATTTAAATGTAACCATATAAATAATAATATAAAATATAAATGGACTAAATACCACAAACAAAAGGCAGGGATTTTGAGAATGAACCAAAAAAGTGAATGATATTACTCTATGCTGCTTATAAGACACACATATAAAATATAAAGATACAAACAGTGAATGGCCAAAGATATACTATACTAAGGCTTGTTAGAACAGAGCTGTAGTGGCTACATAAATATCTAACAAAGCAGACTACAGTGCAAAGATTATTACCGGTTTTAAAGAAGGATATTTCCTAATGATGAAGGGGTAAATTCATAAAGAGGATCGAGCAATTCTAAACATTTATGTAACTCATGACAGAACTTTAAAATACATGAAACTGAAACTTATAGAAATCTAAGGAGCAATAGATGAAACCTAAGTTATACTTGGAAATTTTAATACATTTCTCTCAATAATTTAGAGATCAAGTAGACAAAAATCAGCAAGAATATAGAATATGAGCACATTACGTATCAACTTGACCTAATTGACATTTATAGAAACCTCCACCCAATAATAATTGAAAGTATATTCTTCCCAAGTACACACACAAAAAACTCATCAAATTAGAAACATATTCTATACCATAAAACAAATCTTAATTAATCTAAAAGATTTCAAGTAATATAAAATATGTTCTGTGACTGGAGTTAAAATAAATTAGAAATTAATAACAAAGATATTAAGAAAGTACTGAAATATCTGAAAATTAAACAACATGCTACTAAACAACCCAAGGGTAAAAGAAGAAATTAAAAGGTAAATCAGAATGTATTATAAACTGAATTATAATGAAAACTGAACATATCAAATTTGTGGGATTCCTCTAAAGCAGGGGATCAGAAAACTTTTCTTAAATGGCCAGATAGTTACTATTTTAGCTTTCTAGGTCATATCATCTCTGTCTCGATGACTCAGCTCTGCCATTGTAGTGCAAAAGCAGCCATAGGGGGTTCTGTGTAATATTTTTGGTAATCTAAGCATCTCTTAAAATATATTTATATATATATAAATAACATTTTTGTAAGCAAATGCACATATATGCATATATATTTATATATCATTTTACAAATAGTGGTATGTATTGTGAAAATTTTGATTTTTACCCACAATAAAAAATAAATTAATTAAAAAAAAAAAAGAAAAGACATAAATGAATGGGCATGCTTATTTTCCAGTTTTCTTATTTATAAAATCTTGTGGCCAGCCTAAGGACTATAGTTTGCTGATCTTTTGTCTAAAGCTGTATTTAGAGAATACTTTATGCTATTAAACACCATGCATTGGTCAGCCAGAGGGGTGTTGATGCAAAGTACCAGAAATCTGTTGGCTTTTATAAAGTGAATTTATTTGGTGTAATAGCTTGCAGTTACAAGGCCCTAAAGAGTTCAGGTAGATTTCTCACCAAAAGTCAGTTGAAATGTGTTGAAGCAAGATGGTGGTCAATTTCTGTGAGGATTCAGCCTTCCTCTTCCTCTTAAGGCTCCATGGCATTAGCTTCTTCTAATCTTGCTTGTAGGCCGGAGGCGTTGTTTCTTTCTGGGCCTTCTCAGCTGCTCAGGGTTCTCATCTCTTAAGCTGCAAACCATCAGGCAAATGGCTCAGCTCTCCTGGGGGATTTAACTGAGCATTCTCCTTTCTGTCACATGACCAAGTTCTCCTCTTCCATGTGTCTTCTTCCATGTGTTTTTTTATATAGCCCACAAGGGGGCAAGGAGTCAACCCTGAGTTATACCTTACTAATGTGGTGGAATCAAAGCCCTAATCTTAACAAATTTTAATTAAAGCCATCTCAGCTGAATCTAATACAATAAAAGGGGATTATACTCAGAGGAGCAGACCAATTTACAAGCAATCCTCTTTTTGGTATTCATAAATAATGTGAAACTGCCACACACCATATTAGAATAGAGGAAATGTCTCAAATCAATGACTTCAGCTTCTATCCTAAGAAACTAGAAAGAGAAGAGCAAACCAAACCAAAAATAATCAGAAGAAGGAAAATCACAAAGACCAGAAAAAGAAAAAGAATAGAGAATAATGAAAGTAAAATCTGGTTCTTTAAGAAAATGACAAATATTGACAAACCTCTGGACCAACTAATAAGGAAAACAAGAAAGAAGACACACATATCAAGAATAAAACTTTTGACATGACCACACAGTATGCAAACATTAAAAACATAGGTATGGAATAGAATGTCAATAAATTTGACAACTTAGTTGAAATGGAAAAATTCCTTGAAAGACACAAACCACTAAATCTCATCCAAGAAGAACTAGATAACCTGAGTAGCCCTATATCTATTTAAAAATTGAATTTGTAGTTAAAAACAGTCTTACAAAAATACAAGACAAATCCAACAAATAAAAAAAATAAGGAAACCACAGGCCAAGATGTCTACTTTGTTCATTTTTACCAAATACTTAAGGAAGAAATAATACCATAATACCCATTCTGCATGAAAGTTTACAGTAAATTAAAGAGGAGGGAACAATCTACAACCCTCCCCATGAGGCCCTGATAATTAAACCAGACAAAACCAGTTTAAGAAAATAAAATTACATACCAGTATCTCTCATGAACATTTGTTTATTGCAATAGATGCAGAAAAAACACTTGGCAAAATCCAACAGCCATTACTGATAAAATCTGCCAGCAAAGTAGGGATAGAAGAAAGCATCCTTAGCCTGCCACAGCATATGCATGAAAAACCCACTGCTAACATAATACTCAACTATGAAAACCTGAATGTTATCAACCCAAGATCAGAAACAAAACAAGATGTCTGCTCTTACAACATCTAGTCAACATTATGTTGGAGGTCCCCGCTTGTGCAATAAGGCAAGAAAAAAAGGTATAGATGTTGGAAAAGAAGAATAATTTTAATGTGACATGGTTTTCTTGTAGAAATCATGATGAGATCTACAAAAATTCCCGTGAACTCACAAGTAAATTTGGATAAAACTTTAATTGACATGTGAACTTGGGGATTGTTTGGTATGGTCATTTTCAAGCAAGTATTTAAAACAATATTTTAAATATCTGTTCAGTAAACAGAAATAGAGGAAGGAAATGAATTTGAAGGGAAAGTGTATATATGCTCAGGTGATCCTTGAGGGGCTCTGATGAGGAAAAAAAGTTTTTTTGTTTGGTTGTTTGATTTTGCTTTGTTTCATTTGCTTTGTTTTTTTCTTTTGTTTGTTTGTTTTTCTGGTAGCATATTCCCATCATATCCACAAAAACTAATAAAAGAGCAAAATCAGTGTATCCAAACACAAAACAGTGATATATTTACACAATTTCAAGACGTTGTCAAGATTGACCACCCAAAGAGTAAAATGAGAAAAGAAAGTAAAGAAGCAATTTAGAAAAGAAAATATAATAAGTGAAAAACTGTTGGGGATTTTTAATATGAAGAAGTCTTTTTTAAAAGTACTATTAAGTGCAACTTTTTGGAATCAAACTAAGCTGGTATTGAATTTTGGGTCATCTAAAGGTGAGTTGTGTGAATTTTTA
Organism: Tolypeutes matacus; assembly: GCA_026826555.1. Classification (NCBI taxonomy): domain Eukaryota; kingdom Metazoa; phylum Chordata; class Mammalia; order Cingulata; family Chlamyphoridae; genus Tolypeutes; species Tolypeutes matacus. Next base: position 1,716,848 of record JAKSZT010054225.1, read on the forward strand.
AAGGAACAGAACTGTTCTAAATCTTATTACCTCCCCCGGAAGAGTGGGATGTATTTCACCACTGGAATGGGGATAGTGATATCTATCCTGCTAAGATGGCTGACAGATTTGATCAATATATGTGAAAACCTTATGATAGTTCCTTTCTGCTATTAAATTTTCTCTGGGGAGGAAATAGGGCTGAAGTTCTACTTTTCAAATGTCTCTATTCCATCCTCAACTTAAAGTACCCAAATCCTCACCCTATTTTGGTTATTTCTTCTCCCTCTCAAGAACCATAGGCTGGAACCCCTCTAAACCAATATTTACATTAAATCTGAGGTCTTTCTATGTTACAAAGGTGATCATAAAATTCCATAGCTGTAAACCCCAGTTACTCCCTGCTGGATAATGATGCTATCATTCTTTACCTTCAAACAAAACTTGACACTCCATGTTCAACCTTCAGCATCCCTTTTCACTGCCCCTTGTCAGCACACATGCTCATCTCTAAGATATTGAATTTCATTTGCACCTTCACCAGCACATTAGAGTTCCAGTACTCTGCAACTATCTTCCTTATGGGTGGGGTCTCTCCATTGTTCCACGTGGAATTTTTTCACTCATTTTCCCATGGTAAGCACAAATCCTCCTTGAGGATTCCCTGGCCTCAGCTTCTTTATGAACCCTACTGTTACCTTTACAGGAAGATGAAAGCTTCTACCTTGCACTTAATGGTAGGATGGTAGGGATGATGATTGCGTGTTGCTTTTACTGAATTGCACATCTTTCACCTTGTTAGACTGTGAGGACTTTGAAGGATGTGGCAATGTTCGACATATATTGTAACCCCCACTCTTTAGTTACTGCAAGTTTATAATAGTAACTGAATAAATATATACTGTGTCATTTGTTATAGAATGTGGTTTCACAGACATTACCAAGGTGAGATAAAGAGAAGCAGGAAAATACTAAAATAGTTGAGGAGGACATGTTGGTGACATGCTGTCTTCATCCTGAGATTAGAACTCCTATGTAGGCTAAGGTTATAATTTGTAATACTAAATAGAAGAGAATAACTGGAACGTATTAGAAAATACCAGAATGTCTTGAATATAGAAAGGGTACATAGAAAACACTTTCATGATCTCTTTGTCCATGTGTGTGTGTGCGTGTGTTCTGTACTCACTGATTTCAATGTATATTGTATTTTGGGAAGCGGCTGTGGCTCAATCAGTGGGGCTCCCGTTTACCATATGGGAGGCCCCGGGTTCGGTTCCCGGGGCCTCCTGGTGAAGGCAGGCCCGCCCGTGTGGCGTGGTTAGCTGACCTAGCAAGCACAAGCAGCAAGGGGGGGATAAATGAATAAATAAATAAAATCTTTAAAAAATATATATATATATTGTATTTTTACTCAGTGAGAAAGTAAAAATTTGGAAACCACTGGAATAAAGCTAAGACTAGATTAAAAATAAATTAAAAATAAAATTTATTAAAAATAAATGCACACTTTATTTCCTAGTAACCTATAATCTAGGGTTTAACTCTATGATTTTACTCATAGTATTTATTTCATATTAGTGAGTCCATACAGTATTTGTCCTTTTGTATCTGGCTTATTTCACTCAACATAATATTCTCTAGGTTCAAGCATGTTGTCATATGCATCCTTATATGATTTCTTATTAGAGCTGAATAGCACTCCCTTGTATGCATATACATTTTCTTTATCCATTCATTGGTTGGTGAACTCCTTGGCTGTTTCCATATTTTAGCATTTGTGAATAATGCTGCTATGAAAACATGTGAGAGCATTCTCTGATGAACTATAGCAAATATTTACTACTAATACAGGGTGTTAATAATCGGATGGGTTGGGGGAAAAGGCAATAAATGTAAGATATGGGTTATAGTTAGTAGTCATATATTGATGACACTTTTTCATAGTTTGTAAGAAATGTTAAACAACACTGCAAGGTGTTAGTAGTGGGGTTATGTATGGGAGCCCTGTATATGCATTCTTGTTTTGTAAATTCACAACTTTTACTATTCACCTGTTTTTTTATGGATGCTCATGTGTGAATAATATACTTCAATAACACTTTATAAAAATAAATAAAAAATAGAAATAATAAAAAATACAGACCCTGATATTGGGTGAAATGGTCTGATTAATGGAAAGGCAAATGGAAGAGCAAAGTTAAGAGAAATAACAAGCAGCTAGGTTCTTCCAGGCTGAAGAGCCACAGGTGGAGCAGATGTTCTTGCTGCACCTGCCTTGTTTTGGTCTCCACATCACTCCCTGATTTACATGCGATTCCTGTGCCTGTTCCATGTTTATTTGATCACACTGTTTGTTTTTTTGAAGTCTTAAAATGGATGAAGCAGGTCCCTCACTCACTTTTCTAGTGTGACATTCTTTCTGTTATTATTCTAGGGCTTTGAGTTTTGACCTTTTTTCTGGCAAATACAAAGGGCACACTCCTGTCCCATCCTGCCCCTTGTCCAACATGCAAATGCCTCCAGAACCCAATCTCTCTAATATCCTCCACAAACCATGAAAATTTCTCCTTTTTGTCTGATTTATCTCTGTCCATATGATGTATCCTTGAGGATTTTATGTCATATACACAATTATAATTGTATTCTGAGTTCTCCAGTAAAATGTATGAACTCAGTGATAGGAACTAGACCTGCTTTGTTCCTATATATGTTTTCAGGAACGTGTGTGAATATTATGAATTTTTTTCAAACAACAAATTTGAAAGAAAATGTGAATTTATGAAATAAAAAATGACAAGAAGAGCGAAGCCAGGTTATATGTAGTTGTTTCAAAAGAACAGCATTAGAAAACATTGAAGGAATATCTAAATCTAAATTCTGAAACACAAGATGGAAAATAACAAAAATTTAATAATATTGAGGTTGATTAACCCAGAATAAAATAATATACAAATATACTTGTTAAAAATGTGTAGAGGAAGCAGTACCTAAAGTTATCATTTCATCCCACATAAAGATACATGGATTCAATTATGCTTGTGTAAGATGAAGTTGAACAGGTAGTAGAACCATAGAGAAAAAAATCATTCCAAATAATGGCAGAGGGTGGTAAAACTTTAGAAACAACTCTAACCACAATAAGAAAAGATAGAAAAAGAGAAAGAAAAATGTGAAAACAAACTGGCAATGTGTAAAAAAAGTGATTTGTTAACATGCCAGAAGACAACCAGCAAGATGGCGGTAGAGCAAAGTGCTCCGAGAATCAGCTCCTGCTATGGGGGAGTTGGTGATCAACCGCATTTACTAGAGTACTTATTTGGAGGCTGCAGGAGACCAGAAGTACATCCTGCAAAATCCTTGAAAGAATGGAAGGAGGAGACTGCCCATCTGCAGAAAAGATCTGTAAGTAGAGCACTCCATGCCCTGGAGCTTGGTGCCCATCCTCCACTGGAAGCACAAGCTGCCTTGGAAGCTTTTCTGCAGCTGGAATTGAAAGCTCCGCTTCCCTAAATGAGGGTGTGGGGGGAGAGAGCCAGTTGGGCACCAACTTCAGCTACTGATTAGTAAATTCAGTGGACTAAAGTATAATCCTGAGAACAGCTGAAGTTTGAAACTGTCCAAGTAAGAAAGAGGTCGCTGGCTGCCATCTTACCTCCACACCTGACATGAGGGGAAGCGGGGTTGACTGAAAATCACAGTGCTGGCAGAGACCAGCTTCATTCCATCTATATCAGATTGCCACTCTAGCATGAACCCCAGGCCCACCTTGGGCATGAAGGAAGCTGGGGGAGCTGCACCAGCCTCTCCGTGAAATTACAGGTCAAGCCACAGAGGGCAGTAATGATCTTACTTTGTCAGCACAAGCTGCCCCAGGCGCTAATCTGTGGCAGGAATTGGAAATGCCATTTTCCCAAAACAGAGGAGGAAGAGACAGTTGGCCACCGATTTTAGCTACTGACTAGTCAATTCTGCTGGCTAAAGTATATCCCTAAGAACAGCTAAACTTTGAGCCTTTCCAAGTCAGAAGGATGCCAGTAGCTGCCATATTGAGTCCACCCCCATCATGAGGGGAAGCTGGGCTGACTGAAAATCACAGTGATGGTAGAGACTGGTTTCTTTCACCCAGATTGGCCAGCAGCCCTAGCTTAGGCTTCAGTTCCAACTCTAGCAGGGAGGGAGCTGACAGGCCATGCACCAGCCTATCCAGGTAACTGCAAGTACATTTAGCTGGCACCGACTGAATAATTTTAAATCTCCTGGAGCAGCGCTGTGGTCATCTTGGACCTGCACTGCATAGATTGCTGCCCACACCTGCAGCTCCATCCCTGCCCTTGGAGAGAAAGGGATGTGAATTGACATCAGTCTCCCTGGGCAATTATAATCTAGGACCGCATGACTTGTACTATTCCGCACAAGTGTGGCTCTGTCCCTACCCCTGGCAAAGGAGAAAGTGGGGAGAAGCTTCTCTGGTCCTAGGGGCAATGAGGGTAACTTGATCCTCCACAGCTTATAGCACCAACTACATCCTTGGTTCCTACTACACAACCAGCAATGTAGAAGGGCAGGAAGCCCTAAAGTAAAGAGAAAAACTGCACCCAGAATTAAATACTCTAGTAACTCAGATGCCAAGACACAAACAGAAAATTACAATCCACCCCAAGAAACAGAAAGATACAGCCCAGTGAAAGAACAAGCTAAGCCTCTAGATGACATAAAGAAGTTGAGACAAATAATCATAGATATTCAAACAAATTTCCTTAATAAATTCAATGAGATGGCTAAAGAAATTAAGAATATTAAGAAGAAATTGGATGAGCACAAAAAAGAATTTGAAAGCATACATAGAAAAATAGCAGATCTTATGGGAATGAAAGGTGCAATAAATGAAATTAAAAACACACTGGAATAATATAATAGCAGATTTGAGGAGGCAGAAGTAAGGATTGGTGAGCTTGAAGAAATGGCCTCTGAAAGTGAACATACAAAATAACAGATGAAGAAAAGTTTGGAAAAACTTGAACAAGGTCTCAGGGAACTAAAGGATAGCAAGAGACATGCAAACCTATGTATCATGGGTGTCCCAGAAGGAGAAGAAAAGGGAAAAATGACAGAAGGAATATTTGAAGAAATAATGGTAGAAAATTTCCCAACCCTATTGAAGGACATAGATATCTATGTCAAGAAGCACGACCTATTCCCATCCAAAAAAATATGAATAGACCAACTGTGAGACACATACTAATCAGAATGTCAAATTCCAAAGACAGAGAGTTCTGAGAGCAGCAAGAGAAAAGCAATGCAGACCCTATAAGATTAAGTGCCGATCTCTCATTAGAAAGCATGGAGGCAAGAAGATAGTAGTATGACATATTTAAGATACTGCAAGAGAAAAACTTCCAGCCATGAATCTGATATCTGGCAAGACTGTCTTTCAAAAATGAAGGAGAGTTTAGAATATTCATAGATAAACAGAAACTGAGAGAGTTTGTAACCAAGAGACCTGTTTTGCAGGAAATACTAAAGGGTTTGCCAAAGCCTGAAAAGAAATGACAGGAGAGAGAGGTCTGAAAGAGAGTCTAGAAATGAAGACTATATTAATAAAAGTAACTAAAAGCATCAAAAGAGTGGTGAAAATAAAAATATTACATATAAAACCCAAATATTCAGGAATAAACTTAACCAATGATGTAAAGCATTCGTACTGAGGAAACTACAACTCATTGTTAAAAGAAATTTTAAAAGACTTAAATAATTGGAAAAACATTCCATGTTTCCAATTGTCAAATTTATTTGGAAGGGTAAGGGATTTTGAATAGCCAGAAACATCTTAAAAAGGAAAAGCAAAGTTGGAGGACTCTCATCTCCTGACTTTAAGTTGTATTACCTATCTACAGTGGTAAAACAGCATGATACTGGCATAAAGACAGACACATTGACCAATGGAACCAACCTGATGGCTAAGAAACAAACCCTCACATCTATGGTCAATTAATTTTTGACTAGCCTGTTAAATCCACCTAGCTCATGCAGAACAGTCCACTCAACAAATTATACTGAGAAAATTGGATATCCATAGCAAAAGTAGGAAAGAAGACCCTTATCTCACATGCTATACAAAAATTAACTCAAAATGAATAAAAAACCTAAATATAAAACAAGAACCATAAAGCTTCTAGAAGAAAATGTAGGTAAATATCTTCAAGACCTGGTGATAGATGGTGGATTCTTAGGGGAGATGGGAGGAGGAATGGAATGGACTACTGCTGTTTAATATATGTAGAAGTTTTAATTAGCTTTACTGTAAAAGTGTGGAAATGTACAGAGTTGATGGTAACTTATTATAGTGAGTAACAGCTGGTTTATAAATGGAGATGTGGTTGAAAATTGTAGTCTAGGAATGTAAATGCCAACTGAGAGAAAGCTAGAGAATAATCAAGGGACTGAATAGCACAGTAAACCCATAGGTGGATGAAAATAGTGGCTGATGGTACAGATGCAAGAGTGTCCTTTGTGAGCTAGAGCATGTTTTTGTATAGGATTGCAGGGTAGTGGAAATATGGACAACCATGGGAAAAATACAGTTGGAGTGACCTATGGAGTGTGGTTAACAATAATAATGTAATATTCTTGCATCTATGCCAAAGATGTACTGTGTTGATAATGGGGATTACGGAAAATGTGTGCCAAATGTATGCTGTAGAACTAGTAATAATCAGATGATATGATCTCATAATCTGTTTCAATTGTTCCACCATGGTGTGGTGTGTTGATAGAGAGGTGTTGTTTCGGAATTCTGCAATGACAATGCAAGGTGCTGGTGAAGGGTTGATGTATGGGACCCCTGTATGATGTTATGAATGTTTGCTTTGTAAGTTCACAACTTTTCCTGTACATTTATTGTTTAAGTATGTTCATGTATAAATGATATAAAAAAATAATAGAGTGGGTTGGAGAAAATACTTTGGTTAATAGTAATATTTTAAGGATGCTTTTCAATCATTAGTTAAAAATATTTCACAACAATGCAAGGTATTGTTGATAGGGTGAGGTGTGTTTGCCGTGTATGATGTTATGTATGTTTATTTTGTAAATTCACAACTATTACTATACATTTATTGTTTATGTATGTTCATGTATGAGTGATATATTTCAATAAATTTTTAAAAAGTGATTTGTTAACGAAAATTATGCATACCTTTGTGAAACTGAAAATAGTGGGAGAAACACAACATGTAACAATGATAGATTGGAAAACACAAAATTTAACAATCAAATACTCTTCCCCACATACATCTCCACAGATATAAAAGAAATAAATGGTGAAAAATGTTGGAAAACTTGTAGTTCTTTTTTCTGAAATAATGTAATAATAAATAGGAATAAAAGCACACAGACACAGGTATAATAAAAACAAAAACTGGAACAAAGATTTTGCAAAGGAGAAGGTGAATGGCTAATAAGCCAGCACATATTTACCCTCACCTATAAAGGAATAATTGTCAAGTAAAAGTTTTAGTATACCATATTCCTCCAATCAAAAAGATCATTTTTTCAGGTGAATACTTAATGTGAAAGTATATGTATCTTGTACTAATATGGCAGGATATTATCTACCTTCAATGGCCTGGAACTTTCCTTCAATATACAAACATTCTCAAATATATCTTGACTTGAAAATAAAAAAGAAATTCCCTCACTTTACTGCACATATCTTCACTGCTAATAACCCAATTTTCCTTCCTGCCTTAAAAAGCACCTTGGACAGATCTTCTGTTTCCCTGGACCTACATTATACCTCAAATTATTTACTCTAACTGGACTTCCATTCTTATTATTTAAAATTTAGCAATAACGCTTGTATATCTCAATTCAATGGAATATTCTTTTTAAAAACATAATAAATATAAAATGCATTAATTAATTAAGCAAGCAGGGAAACAAGCAAGAAGATCTCTCTGTCCTGGCTAAGTGAATTAGCACTCAGATGACAAAATTGGCAAAAGAAAGTCCATTGGTTTCAATAGCTACTTTAAATGTAAATGTACTATTTTTTTTTAGTCAAAATGAAGCTATGAGCACAATGGTTAAAACTTGACCTTAATCTATGTTGTTAAAAGGGGCTCACTTTACATGCAAAGACATTGAAATGATGGAAAAATATATCATGATTATTGTAACCAAAAGTAGGAAGCTGCATAAATATCAGATAAAATACTTCAAATCCAAAATTGTTTAAAGGGACAAAGAAGTACAATGTATACTGATGAAATACTCAATTCAACAAGAAGACATAGCAATTATAAATATATATCAGCACCAAAACAATGAGTCCCACAGTAATGAAGCAATTATGGACAGATTTGAAAGGAGACATAGATGATGATATTAATAGTAAGAGACTTCAAGTCACCATACCAAATAATTTATAGAACATCTAGAAAGAAGTTTTTTTTTTAAAGAAATAGAAGAGTTGAGTGATACTGTAGCAAACTAGAACTAACAAACATAAGTAGGACAGTTCACCCAATAAGAGCAGAATATTCATTCTTCTCTAATGCCCTTGGTCACTCTCCAAAACAGACCATGTAATAGGTCACAAAATAAGTCTTAATAAATTTAACATATTACAACTTTGATTATGCTAGAAATAAAAAAACTGATGGATAATCAGAAAATATACTGATATCTGAAAATTCAAAAATACACTCTTAAACAAGAAACAGGTTAAAGAATAAATTACAAAGGCATTTACGAAATATCTTCAGGTAAATGAACAAAAACAAAACTTAAAAGCTGCAACAAAGGCAGTGGTGAGAGGAAATTTATAGCTCTGAACGCTTACAACTACAACAAAAAAGAAAGATCTAAAATATGAGATCTAACCTCTCAACTTGAGGTGTTGTAAATAGAAGAGCAAAATAAATCCAAAGCAAGCAATAGGAAGGAAGTAACAAAGATAATATTGGGATAAATGAAATATAGAATAAAAACTCAATAGGGAGGATCAGCAAAACTGAAAATTACTTCTTGTAAAGATCAATAAAACCAACAAAACTTTAGCCAGACTGACAAAGAGAATGTCCACAAATAACTAAAATCAGAAATGAAAGATGGGACATTAACACTGACTTCATAAAAATAAAAAGGATAATGAGGATACTGTAAATGCTGTACCCCCCAAATTAGATAACCTAGAAAAAAATGGACAAATATTAGAAACCTACAAAATGTCCACTGACTCAAGAAGAAATAGACCTCTGCAGAACAATAACAACTAAAGAGATTAAATCTGTTTCAAAAATAACCCAGCAATGAAAATAACAGGACCAGATGTGTGTACTGTTAGATTATACCAAACATTCCAAAACACCAATACTGCTCAAATATCTCCAAAAAATTGAGTCAGAGGGAACACATCCTAATTAATTTTATGAGGTGAGTACCACTCTAATACCAAAGTCAGATAAAGATATCACAATACAATTATGAACCACTAGCCATTATTTGTAGAGCTGCAAAAATACTCCAAAAAATAGTAGGAACAAAATACACACTCACTTTTAAAGAATTATACAACTTGATCAAGTGGGAATTACTCCAGGTAAGTAATGGTGGTTCCTCATAAGAAAATATAATACCAGGCCATAGCATATTAATAAACAAAATTTTTAAAAAGGACAAAATCATCTCAATTGATGAATAAGTCATTTAGCAAAACAGCAATCCTAACTGATCTAAAGAACAATCAGTAAACTGAGAGTAGTTTGAAATTAATTCAATATATTAAAGTTCATAAATAAAATTCCATAGCTAACATCATATTCAATTGTGAAAACTGAGAGATCCCCCCAGTCAGGGCCAAAACATAGATGTCCACTGTCACCAATGTTTTCCAACATTGCAGTAGAATTTCAAGCCAGAGTAATTGAGCAAGTGGATGAAGAAAAAAGCATCCAATTGGAAAGGAAGATAGAATACTGTCCCTATGAAAAATCTAGAACAGAACAAGAAGCTAATAAACTAATTCAGCAAAGTAGAGTACAAGATGAACAAAAATTTGTGATATTTCTATACATAAGTAATGAACAGTTTTTAGAAGAAATCAAGAAAAACTATCCATAGAATAGCAAATGAAAAAAATCAAATATCTGTGATTAAATTTAGCCAGGAGTGTACAATGATGAAAGTACTCAAAGAAGACCTAATTAAATGGAAGAAATTCCATGTTAAGATGTCAAATCTATCCAAAGTAATTTATATATTCAACACATTCCCAAACAAATTTCCAGCAGCTGTCTTTTCAGAAATGAAAATGCCACTCAACCAATTTGTATGGATAATTAAAGGCTCAATTAGCAAAGAATAAAATCTTGAAAAAGAGGATATTGGTGCATTAGCACTTCCCAATTTTAAACTTATTACATAGCCAAGATATTCAAACCATTAAATAATTGCAGATGGGCAGACATATAGAACAGTGGAATTCAATTGGGAGATCAAAAATAAACCCTATTTCTATGGCTAATTGATTTATATATATATATAATGTTACAAGATATTCATTTAAAACAAGATAACTACAATAATAATAAATTCACTTCAGTCAGTGGTTACAATCCCACCTTATTTTATTTCATTCCTCAATCTTTAGGTATTTGGGATGATGTCCACTCTGTTCCAAGGACAACTGATATTTTTTTGCCAAATATGCCACATTTATTTACACCTGAAATGTGTTTAGAACAGTTGGGTTGGTGTAATACAAAACACCTGACAGCAGCAAGAACTTCTGGGGAACTGAATGCTGACTACAGTACAGTTGGTGTTTCCAGTCATGGATGCAAAAAATATATACATTTGTATTGGTGGTATCAGCATGCTCCTAACTATAAATTGCTTCACCTAATTATGATTAGGTAGACAATTTCAGGAGAGTAGTCTTAGATAGTTGGGAATATCTTCAGAGATTGGAGGCAAGAATGGCAATGACAACCTGAAGATTTCCTTATTTTATTTTATTTTATTTTATTATTTTTTTATATCATTCACACTTGAACTTACATAAACAATAACTATAGCAAAAGTTTTGAATCTATAAAATACAAATGCATATCATCATACAGGGCTCCAAACCATAATTCCAACAGCAACATCTTGCATTTGTTGGGAAAACATTGTTAAAAACTATGAAAGAGCAAAATCAAAATATTACTATTAACAATACCAAAATCTTACATTGGTGTTTTTGCCCCAACCCACCCAGATATTATCACTCTGTATTAGTATTACATACTTGTTATATTTCATGAGACAAGATTCTCATGATTTTTCTGTTAAACACAGACCATCTACCACCATAAGTTTCATTGTATTATACAATCCAATGCTTTTTACAATCCATTCAAAGGGTACACTCAGTGGCTATCATATTAATCACAGAGTTGTGCTGTTATCACCTCAGTCAATTTTAGAATGTTTTCATTACTCTAAAAGGACAAAATCCCACACTCCCTATTGTTGTCCCTTAGAATTGATGCAATATCTTCATTATCATTGCTGCAAATATATTATAATACTGTTAACTATCACCCATAAGTTATATTTGTTTGTAATCTCCCCATGTTCTCAACAATTTGAAAAGGAGAACATTCTTTGAGGTGCAAAAGTTCTAATTTTCAGGAGGCCTCATTTATCCATTTTTTCTCTCTTTGCTCCTGCTTTGGGTGTAAAGTTCAAGAAACCATTTCCTAATACAAGATCTTCTAGATGCTTCCTTACATTATTTGCCAATATTTTTATGGTCTTGGCTCTTATATTTATATTCTTCCATTTATTTAGGTCTTCTTTGATTTCTTTTAAAACTGTTGTGTATTTTTATGCATACTAGTCTTTTATATCTTTAGTTATATTTATCCCTATGTATTTGATTCTTTTAGTTGCTATTGTAAATGGTATTTTTTTCTTGATTTCCTCCTCAGACTGCTCATTATTAGTGTACAAAAATGCTACTGATTTTTGCACATTTATCTTTTAACCTGCCAAATTGAACTCACTTATAATCTCTAGAAACTTTCTTGTAGATTTCTCAGAGCTTTTGATGCATAGGATCATGTCACATGCAAATAGTGAATTTTTTAATTCTTCATTTCCAGTTTGAATGTTGTTTATATCTTTTACTTTCTTAACTGTTTGAGCAAGTACTTCTAACACAATGTTAAATAAGAGCAGTGACAGTGGCTATTCTTGTCTTGTTGCAGATCTTAGAGGGAAAGCTTTTAGGATCCCACCATTGAATGTGATGTTAGCTGTGAGTTTTTCATCTATACACTTTATCATTTTGAGTAAGTTTCCTTCTGTCTCTGTCTTTTGAAGTGTTTTTTATCGAGAAAGGGTGCTGTCTTTTTTTTCAAATGCTTTTTCTGCATCTATAGAGATGATTATGCGATTTTTTTATTTGAAAAATTTTTATGTGGTATATTACATTTATTGAATTTGTTATGTTGAAACTTCCTTGCATATCTGGGATGAAACCCTCTTGGTCATGTTGTATAATTCATTTGATGTGTCATTGAATAAAATTAGTATTTTTTGAGAATTTTAGCATCTAGTTTCATTAGAGAGATTGATCTAAAGTTTTCCTTTGTTGTGGTATCTTTGTTTGGCTTTGGTATTAGGGTGATGTTGGCATCATAGAATGAGTTAGGCAATGTTTCCTCCAATGCAGGTGATGAATCAGGTCTTAGTGAGTAAAATAAGAAAAAAATGAACACTTAAAAAAGAATAACAGATCTAAGAAAGCCTAAAAGAAAAAGAACATCTATATATTCCCAGTCATAATGTATAAGATGGCTGTCTGACAACCAGGTGGATTATGTCTTGGTTGAGGTGGAAATTGAACCAGTGTCCTCATATAGCAAGTGGCAATTCCTGCACTGAGCTAAATTATCTCCTAAGGTTAAATAGTCTTCAGACAGCTATTTCCCTCCTTTCCGCAGGGCATTTTAGAATTCTTCAGCTTGCTAGTCCTGCTGAGTAGGCACTTATTCTTGCCTCCTCTCTAATCTAGTTGCTTTCTCACCCTGGGCAGCAGGCATCTGAGCATGACAGCCTGCATGAGCAGCTCCCACTTCCCCTCTTTACTTTGGGTTGTGGTCCCTTCAGAGATTCTAAAGGACATCTGGTGGCCAAACTTACAACAAAAAAGCCACTCTCCCTACTATGCCACACCTCCTTTCCTCCCAGGAAATGCCCCCCTCCTTGTTCCTTGACAGTAGTCGCCAGGAGCTCCAAGGCTACCTGCCCTGTATGTAGGGTATATGTACCATTTCCAGCCACAGGTGAAAGCAATTCATGGTTTTCCATTGGCTTCTTTTTCTTTCCAGTACCTTCTTAGATGTCTTAGAGTAGCTTCCCATTTTATATATATCCAAAGCAGCTCTTTTAAATAGGTTCCTGTCTTCTCTGCTTTTTTTGGTGAGGGGAGAGAGTCAGACTCTGCCTACCTACTTTGGCACCATTTTCCAAGAAGTCCTATATTATTTCTAAAGGACAACAACCGGGGATATAAGAGATTATGGGATTTTTCCTTTTGGAGTGAAAAAAACTTTCTAAAATTGACTGTGATGATAACAGCACACTCTGATGAAAATAAGAACCACTGAAAGTAAAATTTGAAGGGATTGTACAAAGCACTGGACTGTATGACATAAGGACTCCATTGGTGGAAGATGTACCATAGTTAACAGCCAAAATATGAGAATGTTCTCTCAGGAACAATGAGAAATATATAATACTAATACAGTGTGTTAATAATCAGGCAGGATATTGGAAAATACACGAAATGTAAGTGATGGGCTAAAATAGTAATATTTTGTTGATCCTCTTTCACAGTTTGAAAAAATGTTTCACAACAATGCAAGTTGTTGGTGATTCAGTTGATACATGGGACCATTTTGATGACATTCATGTTTGGGTTTTAAGTTCACAACTTTTACTATACACTTATTTTGTATGTACGTGCATATATGAAGTGCATACTTCAATACAATTTTATTTAAAAATCTATTTGAACAGGCAAAGAGGACACTGTATATTGCTAAAGAGGTCAATTCAACAAGAAAATATACCACTTAAAAATCATATACACTGGAGGGGACTGAAAGACAAACACCACAATAAAACAGGTTGTGGCCCCAACACCTTGCCCTGAGGTGTGAAGACATTTATAAAAAGGATGAGTGAAGATCTTATTAGTTAAGGTATGTTAAAATTTAATGAGAGTGGGCCTTAATCAGACCCTAGATAAGAAAGGCAAGAGAGCCTCTTTGTGCATTGTCATTGGACATAAAAACAAAAACCTCAACTTTTCCAACCAGTCAGAAGAAACTGATGCCAGGATAAAGTAAACCTTATTGCCTCAGAAACTGTGTGCCAATCAAATTCCTGTTGCTAAGCCAACCCATTTTACATATTTGTTTTATGAGCTAAGGAAACTAAATCCTACACCAGTAAGAGAGCTTGTGAAAGTAAGAAGCTAATATTGATAGATTTGAAGAGAGAAGTAGATGATTTACATTAATAATAAAAGGCTTCATTATGACAGCTTTCAACATAGATACAACAGTGAGAATAAAGACAATCACTCAATAAATGAGGGAATCTTAATTCCCAGCCTGGAGAGCTCTTCCACATTCTCCAAGGGAGCAGCAACAGTCCCAAGTGCAGGGACAGTGTCTGGCAAAAGAGGATGGCCCACTGATGGCTTCTTGTTATTGATGACTAGCCTTATGAGTCTTTGCTCTTGTAATTGAAACTTAGCCTACTGTTATGGGGTGCCTAAGGGTTGCCACCTGAAAGCCTCCTTGTTGCTCAAATATGGCCTCTCTCTAAGCCAAACTCAGCATATGAATTGCATTACCTTCCCCCCAACGTGGGACCTGACTCCCGGGGATGAGCCTCCCTGGCAACAAGGGATTAATACCAAGTGCCAACTGGCAACATGATTGGAAAAAGACCTTGAATAAAAGGGGGAAAAGGTAAAGAGAAATTAGTTCATGTGGCTAAGAGACTTCAAAGAGAGTCGGGAGGTCATCCCAGAGGTAACGCTTACGCACACATCAGTAGGATCTCATAGAACAGCAAAGTGTATATCTCCCCACACAGAGGGGCTCCTGAGGGCTCTGGAGACACCCAGGTCCTATATAAGGGGGGATAGCCCCAGAGATTGATGCTTTATTAGTGGGCTCTACTTTGGAATATGTGCTCCTGAGAGTGACAGAGTTGGACTCAAATAAGTCCTCCCTTCATGTGGTCCAACAGTCCCTTCTATTCAAACCTATATGTGATGCTGGAGTTTTTAGGTGTACTTCCAGAGACTAGAGCCTCTGGACTACCTATGAGCCAGCTGTGCCTGGGATCTCAGTGGAGCTGCAACTCCTACCCAACAGCTCAATGGACTCATCCAAGTCACCTGGCGAGGAGACGGCGGTGGGCAATGGCCATCCCAGGGAATGGAGAGGGCCTGCAGCTGCAGGCAGGATAATCCAATCCACCATATCGATGGGATATAAGCCCTCTCTCACTTGGTGGTGGAGTGGACATCACCTTCCCAGTCCCCTCAGGATTGGGGGAAGCGCTATGGACTAGAGTGGACTTAATGGTATTTTGCTGTAGACATATTGTGATTTAAGCAATGGAAGAAATTATAACAGTGAGGTGGAACCAGTTGCCACTGGATGCATTTGAGGCAGGAAGGGGAAGGGCAGTTGAAAACAAGGGCTTTTTCGGGACTTGAGGTTTGTCCTAAGTGGCATTGTGGTGACAAATCTAGACCACTTTGCATCAGCACATACCATGCAGTATTGTGTGGGAGAGAGTGTGGTCTATGATGTGAACTGTGGTCAATGCTTGGTGGCAAGGCCCCAGGATGTGTATATCCATTATGGATGATGTGCCACATTGGTGAAGGATGTTTGTGTGGGATATTGTGGGAGGTGTGTGGGAGGTGGGGAATATGGGAATCCCTGTAATTTCTGTGTAATATCTAGGTAATCTAAGCACCTTTTAATATATATATATATATAACATTTATGTAAAAAATAAATCTACAAGAAAATAGAAGACTTGAATGGTACTATAAGCTAACTAGATGTAAAAGTCCTATATAGAATATTTCACCCCAAAACAGCAGAAAACACATTCTTACCTAGGACACACAGATCATTCTCTAGGATAGTCCATCTCTTAGGTCACAAAATAATTCTACATAAATTTTATAAAAACTATTCAAACAATGAAATGTATCTTCTCTGACCACAGTGGAAGGAAGCAAAAAATCAATAACAGAAAGATAATTTGGAAGTCACCAATAAGGGAAAATTAAACAAGGCACTTAATTAATGTACCATAGAGGAAATCATGAGGGAGTTTAGGAAATATCTCAAAGGAATGAAAGCATACCTGTTGGTTTCATTAAGGAAGTTGCTGTCAAATGTTTAGACAGTCATTGAATGGATGTTCAGAATATAACTAGAAGACTCTTTAATGAAAGGATTACCAGATTCAAGAAATATAAAAGCTCATTTATGTAAATTATGAAGTATCAAAATTACCTCACATGTCAAAGGATGATTTGAGGTTCTAATTAATTAATCAGGATTTGATTAAATTTGTAACTATACCAAATATAATAACATCTGACTCTTGTAGGAAGAACATTCAATTTGAGCTCCAAGATGGCAGAGTAGGGAATGACCGGCTGCAATCATCCTCTGGAAACTTTGGAAAGGTAGGCAGATTTACTAGGCAGAAGGGAAGCTATAGGACTGCAGTGGCAATAGGTGTGGGCAGCTTGAGATGGGGACTTAGTTCACTGTCCAGATATATGATCTTGGCTTTTATAATTATGTCTTTGATCTTTTTTTAGTTAATTTTGGTATAGGGCATGAGATGGTGAGCCTATCTTAATTTTTTTGATTTGGGTATTCAGTTCTCCCAGAACCAGTTCTTGAAGGGGGCATTTTTCCCATTTGAGGTGCCTTTGTGACCTTGTTGAATATCAGTAGACTATATATGAGAGGATCTATATCAGAAATCTTAATTCATTTCCATTAGTCAGTATGTCTATCCTTGTGTCAATACCATGCACAAGGTATTGAATTGGCTTTCCCAATTTCAAAAAAATGATGTTGCAATTTTTATTGGGATTTTTTTAACCTATAAATTAATTTGGGAAGGATGGACATCTTAATGATGTTTAGTTTTCCAATTCATGAACCTGGAATATTCCTCCATTTACTTAGTTCTGCTTTTTTTACTTTTGAAACATTGTGTAATTGTCCTTGTAAAAGACCTCTACATCTTTAATTAAGTTTATTCCCATATATTTGATTCTTTAGTTGCTATTGAGAATGCCATTTTTTCCATGATTCCTTCTCAGATTCCTCATTATTAGTGTACAAAAATGCTACTGATTTGTGCATATTGATCTAATATCCTGCCACTTTTCTAAACACATTTATCAGCTCTTTAAGCTTTGTTGTATATTTTTCAGGCCTATCAATATAGAGGATCATGTCATCTACAAATAGTAAAATTTTTACTTCTTCCTTTGCAATTTGTATCAATTTATTTATTTTTCTTGCATAAGTGCTACAGCATGTACTT
Organism: Tolypeutes matacus; assembly: GCA_026826555.1. Classification (NCBI taxonomy): domain Eukaryota; kingdom Metazoa; phylum Chordata; class Mammalia; order Cingulata; family Chlamyphoridae; genus Tolypeutes; species Tolypeutes matacus. The sequence continues at coordinate 1,734,494 of JAKSZT010054225.1, forward strand.
CTAACACAATGGTAAATAAGAGCAGTGATCGTGGGCATCATTGTCTTTTTCCAGATCTTAAAGCGAAAGACTTTAGCATTTCACCCCTGAGTATATTAGTTGTGGGTTTTTCATATATACCCTTTATCATATAGAGGAAGTTTTCTTCTATCCCTATCTTTTTAAATGTTTTTTACAAGATGAGATATTGTATTCTGTCAAATGATTTTTCAATGTTGTTACTTTTCATTGGTTGGCTGAGTTCATCATTTTTTTTCTTTCACCAATGTAGGTTGCTTGTGTGCTTCTAGAAATTTGTCAATTTCATCTAAGTTACACTTCTTGTTGGCATACAGATGGTTAATGTATCCTCTTATGATACTCATTATTTCTGTGTGATCAGTGATAACTGCTCTCTCATTTTTTTTACATTATTTATTTGCAACTTCACTCTTTTTTCTTAGTTAATTTAACTAAGGGTTTATTAATTTTATTAACCTTCTCAAAGAATCAGCTTTTGGTTTTGTTACTTTTTGCTAGAGTTTTTAATTCTCAATTATATTTAGTTATCCACAAATCTTTATTTTATTTTTCTGCTTGATTTAAGATTAGTTTGTTGCTCTTTTTAAACTTCATCCAGGTGTGCATTTATATATTTGAATTTAACTATTTCTGCTTTTTTAATCTAAGCATTTATGGCTATAAATTTCCCCCTCAAAACTTATTTGTTGCATTCCATTTCAAGGTAGTTACTGATTAATATTACGATTTCCTCCTTGGCTCATTGATTGTCTCACAGTACATAGTTTAACTTCCATATCTTTGTTCCTAATCTGGTCTGCTGCCCCTTATTAATTTCCAGCTTTATTCCA
>JAKSZT010054226.1:0-42974 GCA_026826555.1 Tolypeutes matacus
CTGGTGGTGTTTATTTTTGTGGCCATTGACATTGGAGTGCCCATTGTTACCATCTCCATCTCTTATGGTCTAATTCTCTCCAGCATTCTTCATATTCGCTCCACGGAGGGCAGGTCCAAAGCCTTCAGTACCTGTAGCTCCCACTTAATTGTGGTTTCCCTTTTCTTTGGTTCCGGGGCTTTCATGTACCTCAAACCACTTTCCATTTTGCCCCTTGACCAAGGGAAAGTATCCTCCTTGTTCTATACCATTGTGGTGCCCATGTTAAACCCATTAATCTATAGCCTGAGGAATAAGGATGTCAAAGTTGCTCTGAGGAAAACCTTGAGCAGAAAAACATCTTGAGATAGGAGCAATATTTGAGGGAGGAGATCCAGTGCTTTGTTCATTAGTATGTGTGTGTTTTCAAAAAACAGATCCAAGTTCCAGATTTTTCTCTCCTATACAGAAAGCAAATTTTAAGTCTTTATTTTGAATAAATCTTTAGTGCGTATCTATTATCCCTGCCCATCACTACACCTGGACTATTCCAAGCATTCTTTATCTTATGCAAATTATTTCTATAATTGTAGATCATTTAATATTGAATGGACCTTACAAATTATTTAAGCTATTCTCATTTAATAGATCACACATTGTAGACTTAGAAATATAATGTATGTTTCCAAAAACATACTACTCCCTGGTGCCACAACTGGGATTGGAGTCTAGGACCTTGTATTACAATCTACTATGTTTTCCTTTGTGCCACATTTTCTTCCTTCATTGCCACCTTCACAGATTTCATTTTAAAGTATAATAACCTAACACATTTAAAATCTGGTTCTATTCATGGTAATTTCATGTAACTTCTTGTGAATCGTTAATTTCATGTGTTGTTTGGACCAGCAAGGACTGGCCTGATTGTTACTGTGAGTATATTTTATGGATTTAGTCAGTTGACTGCATCTATAGTTGATTATATCTATAATTAACAACGAAGATGCCTTCTGCAATGAGTGAAGTCTCCTTTTCTAATCAGTTGAAGGCCTTAAAGGGAGAATTGATGATTTCAGCAGTCAGAAAGAAGAAATTGCATGTCTACTTGAGACAGCCAGCTTCTGCTGGAGAAGTTGATGTCATCTTCAATGAGTTTCCAACTTGTGGCCTGTTCTGTGAAATTCAGACTTGCCAATCCCCACAGTTGTGTGAGCCAATTCCTATAATAAATCTCTTAACATTTACATATATATAGATCCTGTTGGTTCTGTTTTTCTGGAGAACCCTGACTAATATACTTTTCAATAAATAATTTTGAATACTACTTTTTTTTTTCTCAGAGAATAGGAGGTGAAAAACTTTCTTAAGTTGTAATTGGACAAATGACAAGAAGTATGTGAAGATTGGGTTGCGTGGATGGCGAGTATGTTAGGACTTGGATAAGTGTAGTAATTCCTGAGGTCATGTATGGAGCCCTAGGGGTGGAATCTGATACTGATCAACAAGGGGGTTCTCTGTCGGATATACCCAGAAGAGCCAATGATGTGACACCAGAGTTTCAAAAAGGAAAAGAGTTTATTGCTGAGTGCAAAGCAAGGAGAACAGAAGGCCTATTGGCCATAAATCTGTCTCCCTGAACTTGAGAAACTTATAGTATTTTATAGCTTTCAAACAAAGGCAGGCGGGCTTAGGATGATAATAGGGCTAGAGATAGTCTAATTATAGATTGATTTCATGCTTTGTTTACTTGGTATAAAGTTTAGCTACTGCACAAGTCAGGTGGGCCTACTCTGATCAAAACTACTTTGGTTTAGCAAGATAACTTAGGAATTTGGGCTAGTCAGTACCAGGCTGACTCACTTTTAATCAACAAGGGATTACATGCAAGGGCACCTGACTTCAGGGGACTACGAGCAAGGGCAGCCCACATCAAGGCTGCAAAATAAAACAATGAGACACAAGCGGGGACAGTAACGAAACTCATTACCATCCAGTCACCAGGTATGGTCATAAAGTTTCAAAACATCCTATCAACATTAAAGAAATAAGACATCTGTGTTACAGTACAGTGATTTACAACCATTAGAGGTATCTGCTTCTAGATACTTCAAAAAGGCTAACATGCATCAAGGCCTGTGATTCAGTAAGCGATCACATTATTGGTATTTTCTTTTGGCTACATTGCAAAATATCCGAAGGTTAACAATTGCTTAAAATACAATACAATAAGTCAAACATATCTGTTAATTTTTCAGTACAAGCTTAGTAAATTAAGACTTAAATAGGTTCAAAGTGTTATCAAGATGGTGATTTGAAAGCCACATACGTTTTTCAGACGAAGAGAGTCAGAATTAGGGCTTTTTCTTAAAGGTTAGTTTGAGTGCTTGAGCTGTGATTGGGATATCTCTGGCTTAGGAGAATCACCCAAATGCCTGGAGGCTCTAAATGAGCAATGAATACCTCTGTGGGTCTGTTACTTAGTGCAGCACCAAGCAGTTGCTTATTAGGAGAGGCAATTCCCATTGAATTTTAAGGATTACAAATAGCACTGATCTTCTCATATAGCTGTATGTGGGAACATGATAATTCTTCTCAGAAATGGTTTATAAATCCACAGCATTGTGTAAAGAGAGGTGTACCTTTATAATATATATCAGAATACTTTGAACTAAGTAATTTTTCAGTACTAAAGATTCTTTCATAAATCGCTAAAATGTTAAGTATGAGGAGACTTTTTAAACTTTATTTTTAAGGAAGTTTTAGATTATCGAAAAATTATATAAAAAATATAGGGGATTCCCATATACTTCATCCACTCCCCCATTCACATTTTCCCCTATTAATAACATCTTACGTTAGTATGAACCAATATTGAAGCATTGCTACTAACCATATTCTGTAGTTTACATTATAGGTTACACTCTGCATGGTACAATTTTATAGGTTTTGACAAAATCTGTAATGTATACGCCTTTGCAATATCATGCAGAACAATTCCTATGCCCTAAAAAGGACCTATGTTCCACTTATTCTTCCCTTCCCCTCCCCTCAGAACCTCTGGTAACCACTATCTTTATATAAATGTTAAAAGTTCTTCTGTTACTACAATAAGTCTACTTTGGTCCATGGTTGTATTCCCCAGCCCCCTGTGTTTGTTCATTCCTCAGTCTTGAGGATTTGGGGATGGTGATGCCTACTCTGCTTCAGATTGAGAGGAGGCTTCGATCTTATGGGGCAGATGGAAAGAACTGTTTTTCTTGCAGTTTTAGATACTCTTTGCTTTTTTGGGATGGGAATTGTTCATCATCATCATTTTGTTAGTTGTCCTGGGCGAGTCTGATGAGCTGGAGAGGAGGTTTTGGCTACAACTCTGCTGAGCTTCAGGGCTCAACCGGCTTATGAACAGACTGAAGATTTAAATCTCTGGGGCTAATTATAGGTTCAAATAAAAGGGGTAGAATAATCATGTGTAGGGGAATTATAAATGAGTCTAACTCTATTATATTGGGGAAATAGGTTATCATATATTCCAAGGTAAGGCCCATGGATGGGGTGCTGATTTCATGGGGTTGTGTGCCTTGTCTATAGTGTCCAGATGTCTCTAGAGCCCTTGGGAGCACCCATTTGAGGCTTTGTTTACTGTGGCAGTTAGTGAGATCCGCCTGAGACATGCATTAGCGTAACCTCTGGAATGACCTCCCGACCCACTTTGAAATCCCTTAACCGTAAAAAGTCTTTTGTATTTAAAATTTCCCCCTTTTGGTCAATGTCTTTTTCCAAATGTATCACTGGTTGATGCTTTGTAATAATCTTTCGGCGCCTGGGAAGCTCGTGCCCAGGAGTCATGTCTCACATTGGGGCGGGTGGGGGGGAGGTAGTAAGTATATTTGCTGAATTTGACTTAGAGAGAGGCCACATTTTAGTAACAAGGAGGTTTTCAGGAAGTAAATCTTAGGCAATAGATAATGTTAGGCTAAATTACAATTTTATAAGAATAAGGTTCATAAGTACAAGCATTAATATGGAGGGCTTGGCGTATTGGTCTGTTTACTTTTATTAGGCACTGCCTATGTACTCTAGAGATTCTTGCCGCTCTATTAGAGAATGTAGCAGGAATCTCCAGGATGGGAATTTAATATTTTGTTGGTTATTGTGTGGATCTCCACCCATTGAGATAATACCCTATGACCACATGAACATATGCATATTCCATAGAGGCATGCCCCAGGTGCATCCTTCCCTACACCCCCCCACCACCAACACCCTACACCTGTGATCCTCCCTTTCTATAGTTGCCAAAAGAACAAGCCCACAATTATATTCTCAACCACCATCCTCTACCTCCCCAGAGTTCACCTGTTCCTTTCTCTATGGATATCCCAACCCACTCCCCTAACTCCACTCACATTCACACTCCAGCATCATTGACCCCATTCACGTCGTTGCACCACCATCATCCCTGTCCCCTGCCAAATTTCCCCCATCCACCTTATCATAGATTCTTCCCAGACTGAGCATCAGCTCACCACTTGTACTCCTTTTCTATCTCCTGGTAGCCTATCTTCCAGACTCTTCCTCCATGAGTCTGTTTAATATCCTTAGTTCATATCAGTGAGATCATGCAATATTTGTCCTTTAGTGCCTGGCTTACTTCACATAAGGTCTTCGAGATTCATCCATGTTGTAGCATATGCCAATACTTCATTCCTTCGTACAGCTGAGTAATATTCTATCGTATGTATATACCATATTTTGTTTATCCATTTATCCATTGATGGGCCCTTGGATTGCTTCCAGCATTTGTCAATTGTGAATAATGCCACAATGAACATTGGTGTGCATATATCTGTTCGTGTCCCTGCTTTCAATTCTTTTGGGTATGTTCCTAGTTGTAGGATTGCCTGATTATATGGCAATTCTATACTTAACTTCCTGAGAAACAGCCAAACCATCCTCCACAGTGGCTCTACCGTTCTACTTTCACACTAGCAGTGGTTGAGTGTTCCTATTCCTCCACATCCTCGCCAACACTTGTAGTTTACTGTTTTTTAAATTGTAGCCAGTCTAATAGGTATAAAATGATATCTCATTATAGTTTTTATAAAAATAAAATTTTATTGAAGTATATCATTCATATATGAACATACATTAACAATAAATGTGTAGTAAAATTTGTGAATTTACAAAGCAAACATGCATATCATCATACAGGACTCCCATACATCTCCCCACCACCACCAACTTGCATTGTTGTGAAACATTTGTTACAAACTATGAAAGAGCATCATCAAAATATTGCTATTAATTATAACCCATATCTTACATTTGGTGTATTTTCCCCCTAACACACCCAATTATTAACAACCTATATTAGTATTATATATTATCGTTTAGGAGAAAACATTCTCATATTTTTCCTGTTAACCACAGTACATCATCCACCACTGGACAGTCCCATGCTTTGTATAGTCCATTCAAAGTGTATGTACACTCAGTGGCTCTCATTTTCATTTCAGAGTTGTGCTGTCATCACCTCAGTCAATGTTAGAACATTTCTATTACTCCATAAGGAAAAATCCCATACCCCCTCATACACCCTATTGTCCCTTAGTATTGAAAAAATATTTTCTTTCCATTGCTGCAAAGATATTACAGTATTACTGTTAACTCTCATCCATAAGTTACATTAGTTGTAATTTTCCCATGTATCACCATATTCTTAGCACTTTGTAAAAGAAGATCATTCTTATATTTATACTAGCAATCACAATCTTCATCCACCACCAAAATCAGTTATACATTTTCTAGATTATTCTCAAGTTTCCTTTTAATTGACATTTATCTTCTTAATCTTTTCCTTGTAAAACGTGATGTATTTTAATCTTTGTGCCAATGGCTAGAATCATAGCTAAGATCACAGCCTGGGTAGAATCCGGTTATTTTGTACTGGTCCCTGGGTAGAATATGGTTATTTTGTACTGGTACCATATACCAGAGCTGGTTGCTAGATGATCTTGCCTTTGTCTTTGCCTTTATGATCTCTAGATTGTCCTAACTTTTTCGTACCAGTTATTTCAGAAGCAAAATGCTACGTGGGATCATCTTACAGACTGACATTGGGTAATGTGATCCTGATGTACCTTTTCCAGGAGTCTGGTATAGCAAGTGTCTGACAGTACCAGTGGGGAGATTTCAACTGAGAAAATCTCTAGTATTTTTATTCAACATATTTTTGTGTGTTCTAGTTGGGGCAGGCAACTGTTTTTCTGAACATCCAAACTACAAATCAATGAATGTATAGACTCTTTTTTACTCTAGTAAACAGTTTTTAAAATCTCTTATGATTTTTAGGCTATTTATTTGTGTTGGATAAAAATGTCATAGGAGACGAAATTATGGGAAATCTTTCCCTAAATTAAACTCCATAATCAATAAAATTTAGAACTGCAAGATGACTCACTGGGTAGGAAGAGGTGATTTGACCAAGTGACCCAGACTGCACTGGAATACCTGTGTGCTTTTCCGTTGGGTCTTCTCTCTGATATTTACCCACCAGCCCATTGGCCTCAGAGCGGTTCTGCTATCCATACAGTGGACAAATGACCATAACCTTGATGCCTTGTAAGACATGGTCAGGAGTTTCCAACATGAGTGTCCTACTAGTAGAGGATCACAAAAGGGAAATAAATGAGTGATTCTATTATTTAATCATTGTTTAAACATTTTCACTTTGTTGAGCCCCACAGGTGTCAAGCCCAACTCCTTTGGCAAAGGCCATTCTTTTCCTGCACTATTCAGGATCATATTTGGACTTGTTGCCCTCTCAAAGTCCAGACTGAGGAAGGAAAGCCAGGTTCTCTCTAGTTTTCTCATCTGGGCCCTTCTTATCACAATGTTAGTTTCCTGTATTAGGATCTATTTATCCATAGGGTGGTACAGAATGCAAAATCTTTAACTCTCTGGAAGAAATATCTAGCCAGTCCTTCGTTTTTGCAGTAAATAAGAGTTAGAATTTTGACTTACGTTTGCCTGACCACTGAGGCCATATTGGTGCATTATATGATGCTGTTTCTCACCATTAGGCCTTGTGGATTTTATGTTATTTTCCAATCTTAGCTGTTATATAAGGGTGTAGTGGGTTGAATAATGTCCTCCCAAATATATAATACACACAGAACCTTGGATTGTGACCTTTGTAATAAAGGTCTTTGAGATGTAATTGGGTTAAGGATCCAGAATAGAGGTCATCCTGGATTTATGATGGGCCCTAAACTCATTGACTAGTGTCTTTATAATAGAAAGGAGAGGGTATTTGAGATACACAGGCACAGAGGAGAAATGCAGAGAAGGTTTTGTGAAAATAGAGGCAGAGATTGGGGTGATGCATCTACAGGCCAAGGCAAGCCAAGGATTGTCAGTGACCACCATAAGCTAGGAGAGAGCCATGGGATGGATTCTTCCTTAGAGCCTCCAGAAGGACCTGACCCTGTCGACACCTTGATTTTGGACTTCTGACTTTCAGAACTGAGAGGATAAATTTCTGGTGTTTTAAGCCATCCAGTTTATGGTAATTTGTTACAGCAGCCCTAGGAATCAAATACAAAAGACATGCTCCATGTTGTAGCATGTTGCCCTTTAAGCTATGCTAGATGAGTGCTGTGTGTCTGCTCTGCTCCTTACTAACCCTCAAGCTTGAGCTAATTATTTCTCTATTATTAACCTCGGTTTACATATCTGTACAATGGAAATATTGCCTACACATTGTATACTAGGGATACCTAGCACAGCTGTTGAAATTCTCTGTTGACATGGGGATTAAGTGTAAGTCTGTGCACTAATAATGTGATGCCTTGATATTGTTTCCACTGCTGCATTCTTAGAATGTTGGAGTTAGTCTCCATATGGCAATATTCCTTGCCCCACTTTCCTCCTTAAAATAAGAGATTAGAGGGCTTCCTGGTGAAACAGACCTGTCTAAAAATATAATTGTCGATACTGATAAAGCCACCTACATGGGTACCTTTCATCCGTAGCAGTGGTTTTCAGTATGTGGTTTCCAGCTTAGCAGCGTGTGCATGACCTGGGCACTTGTTAGAATGCAAGTTCTCAATCCTTAATCCAGGTTTAATAATTCAGAAACTGCAGGGTGGGACCCAGTATTTGCCTTAACAAGCTTCCTAGTCATTGTGATGCACATCATAGCCTGAGAACCACTGATCTATTACTAGTCTATAATCTGTCTCAAGTACATCGGAGTCCTAGGTCCTGAGAAATTCACAGGACTCAATCTCCCTCAGCCATATGAAATTCAAAGTAAAATTTTAGTTAGAAAATGACACAGACATAACACATATTTTGAAATTAAAGTGGTTTCTTTGTATGATTTTTTTATTGCAAAATTGTGGTGATGTTTTCCAAAGCTTTTTTTTTGGTGCCAAATTTGCCATTGCCTAGGCACATACTTTATCTGAAAGTTTGGAAATGCAGTTCAGCTCAAAATAATAAAACTTGGTCATTGTATGACACTTGAAGCTGTCCTTCTCCAAAGCCCTGTAAAGAGTGGAATAAAGTAGTGGAGACTCCCCACCTGCACTGGAAAGGGCAGAAACACATTAGGGAGAACTTCTGGGCCAGGGATATAGGTAACAGGAGGAAGACCACAGGTGTGAACTTGACCAGCAGGGCTTCTTAGAGTATATGTACAAGCAGCAAGATGCTGCTGAGCATGGAGGTAAAGAGACAACAGGAAGGGGTCCAGGATAGGCAGAGGGAGTCGACAGCTTCATGCAGCCGACTTAGCAATTTTTTATGCCAGGAGCAGATGATTCTGGGAATAACTTCCTAGACCCATAGTAATTGCAGGGAGGCCTGGCCTTTACAGATCTTTGCTGGAGGAGAGTCCAACTTTAATTGGAGGTGGTGTAACAGTCTTACATCGGGGCTGTCGCTTGAGCTGTTGGGTTCCCATCGCTTTATGTTAAACTCTCTCAAATAAGGTATATTTGGCAAGATGATGGGGAAGGGGAGTGTTATGGGGCCAGGCACCCCGTGTCATTGCGGTGGAGTTTGAGTGGAATTTGTTTAAACAGTTTGAAGGCTCTCATTCTATAGTTTAGGATCAGAATAGAGCCTCCACACCTCTGTCTAAGATTGTTAAACCTGCATTTTATTCTTTGTCCCGAGGAAGGATTTAGCTCTGACTTGTGGTTCCTCTTCCAAAATTGCTGTGCGTTTAATGCTAAAGCATGTCCTCGCTTGTCTCCATCCTGGTCTTTTTCCAAGCTTTCAAGTATCTTAGGTCTTTCTGAGAAGCTGTGGAATGCATGGCTGAGTACAGAAATGGAGAGGGTGTGAACTTTGAAATCTGCAGTCATAAGATGAAGAATGATGGTGCCAATTTTTCAGGGTGACTTTGGACAAGTCACTTAGTCCCTGTTTTCTTCTTTGTAAAATGTTCCATGTGAGGTTTGGTTGATATTGATTAAGGTGTTTTGTAAGTTGTAATGTAAGGGACAATCATTATATTTTATTTCAACTGTGGGATTAGCCAGTGTGGGGAGAGAAGCCGCTAGGAAAAAACACGTGGGAAGAAGCCACCTCTCTCTATTGTAACTGTCTTAGCCTGGATGAGTGGTGCCCCTATCCTCTGGCCTGATCTGACCCTCCTCTGGTTGTGCCATTCCACATGGGCTGAATAATACATGGAATCAAGAGGATGTACCGAGCCAGAGACCGTGCATCTCCTTCCAGACTTTGCTTCTAGTGTTGGGGGCACCAGAATTTCCTGCCTAAATACTCTGTGCCTAGTTATGGGCTCTTCCCTAGCTCATCATTCCAAGGGCAGACCACACTGTTGGTTGTTTACTCCTAGACCCAAGATGTCCAGGGTGTAGCTGTGTACAAGGGGTGTGGATGGAACTTGGGCATGAAAGTTTTCCCTTGTGTGTATATGTGAGGACCCTCGTGGAGTGGGATGAAACTAGGGTGGGAAGTGGAAGGGAGCATGCTGCTGCCGTGAGCAGGGGCCTAGAAGCCAGGTAGCTTCTTCTCTTAAGGGTACCACATTCTTACAAGGACCTCTTAGAATTCTGAGATTTATAAATTTGGCCTTCTAACTTATGATGATTTATTTGTAAAGGGAAGAGGAAAGAAAATATTTATTTTCTTCACTTGATTTATAACTTTTAAATATTCAGATATTTGGTATATGAGGCTTCATTTCTAACCTTTCCCCAAGTCCCACAAATAATAAGGGCAGACCTGCTTGTTTCTCTTTTCAATAGTCCAGTGTTATCTTGGGGACTTCTTGGGGTGTTTAGTGATATTGATGTGGGGGTGAGTCTAGGAAAAGCAATTTTTATTTCTGTTTCTTTATCTTCTACTCCCCACTACCATCCATTTTATCTTTCTGGACAACCATTCTAATCTGCTTAATGTGTATTTTATGTTACTTCCCCCCTAAATGTGCTTTTGTTGGTTTAGGTGCATACAGTTTTAATGTACATAAATAATATTGTGCTTTGTATCTCATTATCTTCTTTTCTCACTCATCACTTTGCCTGTAATATCCATACATATTGCTTATAGCTAATCCTTTGCTTCTAACTGCTGCAGCCTCCACCACAATTTATCTATGTACTTACCCAGTAGTAGACACCCATTTTTTCTCTATTTACTTTCCCAGTCGTGGTTGCCCATTTTGTCTCTAATTTCTCATCACCTCTAATAATGGTACAATGAGCATCTTTGTACGTGCCTGTGAGAGAATTGTTTTGATCTATCTATCCAGGGCAAGAATCGCTAGGTCCTACAGATGCATTTACTTATTTTTCCTAAGTAATATCTTATTGTTCTCCAGAATGGTCTCCATGCATGAGGATTCTTCAATCACCACATGCTCAGCAACACTTAGCACCACTCAGGTTTTAAATTTTTGTCAACTTATAGATGCACAGAGATATCTCATAGTTATTTTAATTTGTACTTCTCTGATTAGTAATGAGTGATCATCTCTTCATATGCTCAGGGGCATTTCATGTTTTCTTTTCTGCAAATTATGCCCATTTTCCTCCTGTTGATGATGTCATTTTCATGTAGATTTTTCAGGTGTTTATTATATATATTATACAATATATATTATATATACTAGTTAGATATCTTCTCCAATTCTATTATCTTCATATTCACTTTATCTCTGTTGGCCTGTGCTGAGCAAAAATCCTGATATTTGATATAATCAAACTCACTGTTTTTTGGCTTTATGGTTTCTCACCTTTATATAACAAAGATGATTTCCTAAGTTTTCTTCTAAATAAAGGGGACCTTTAGTGGTAGAGATCTTAGGTCTTACTGGAGAAAGGTCAGGAGGAAATGGGTAAACTTTGGAATGGCTTTCAATATCAAATGCATTTTCCTTCTGGTCAGAGTGTTAAAAAGCTAAAAATTAAGTGTGGCCCACCACCCTCAAAGGACTTACACATCCTGGGGCCTTGCCACCAACCACAGACCACAGTTCACATCGTAGACCACACTCTCTCCCACACAGTTCTGAGTGGTATGTGCTGATTTAAAATGGCTTACATCCGTTGCCACAACGGTACTCAGGACAACCTCCAAATGCACATATATGCCTATATATTTATATATCATTTTACAAATATTGGTATGTATTGTGAAAATTTTGATTTTTACCCACAATTAAAAAAAAAAAAAAAAAAAAGGCTAAAAATAATTCTCAGATTCCAATGCGCCTGGGGTTCTAGATGTGACTAGTTACCACTAATTAAATGCACCAGTGTGAGATTTGGAGGCTAGAAGTGTGTATAAGAATCATCTGAGGGTTCTTAAAATACAGCTAAATCCTGCCGGGTGGCATGCGCCTGTAATTCCAGCTCCCTGGAGGTAGAGGCCGCAGGGTCGCGGGTGCTCGGGGCTTTCTGGGCCTCGGCGCCGCATCGGGAGCGGCACCCACATGGAGTCCCCAGGGGAGTCCGGGGGCACCAGGTTACCTAAGGAGGCGGGGACCGGGCCCACGCCGGACACGGAGCAGGTCAAAACCCCTTTGCTGGGCAGCGATGGGACTGCGCCTACGAATGGCGCCTGCGGCTTCGCCCGGAACAGTCGGTGAGACGCGACCTCTAAAATAATGATGATGATGATGATAATAATAATAATAATAACCATAACAACAACAATAAAACACAGCTACTGGGCCCCAACCAGTTATTCAGTAGGACTGGGTGGGGCCTGGAAGTTTTCATTTCTAACAAGTTCCCAGGTGATAATCATTTTGTAGAATCTCTGGTTTCCAATGTTATCCTACTCTGCTGTTGTTTGTTTGCCATTTTATTGGTATAAGATGCATTTTTATGGTGACAGCAATAGCAGGAGCTTCCCGAGTTCTAGAGCATATCTCTTGTGGAGTTGCTTTGGACCCATTATTCAGTGGTGACTCCCACAGTCGTCCTTCTCCATACATTAAAAAAATTGTAAGCATGTAATTTCCTGTATTAAATCCCTTTCTGCTTGAGAAACCTAGAATTATTTCTATTTCCTATAAGGAACCACTGACTCATAAAATATTGTGCCAAAAATAGCTATATAAATGATAAGACTCAGGCTGCTGATTCTATAGCATGTATCCTTGATATTTTTATGAAATTATGTCTCATGAAAATTGGATTTTTCTGAATGTGGTTGGCAAGAGTAGTTGCAACATGTATAATGTAGGGTGAATATCTTGTGTTGCCTGGAGCTCAGGGGTTCCCAGAAGAGACACAGGGCTTTCAGTGTTAAAACTTGAAAAGTCCCAGGCAAACCATAGCAGGATGATCATCATAGTGTGATCCCCCCCCCCCCCAAGTAACCTGGAAGAAGTTGCCTATAAAGGAAGAAAGGTTGGTCAGTGATAAAAAGAGGTGATTTGAAGAAATTACAGGAGCCATTTAGAAGTGGAAGGATATATTTAGGGCAGCATCTTGAAGGGGATAATGTGATAAGAGTGTCGGCTCGGGGTTATGTAGACTTGGGTTTGAATCCCGGTTTTGTTTGTTCTCCAGCCATGAAGCCTGAGTGAAATATCTGTGAAATGAGGATTAAAATAGTACCTGTAGTAAAATTAAAATAATGCATATGAAGCACTAAGAAGAGTTCCTGGCTTAGAGTAAGCATAACAAAAACATGTTTTAGTATTGTTATTGTTACTATGGCAATTGAATAAGGGATTAGGTAGAAGTTCTTGGGTAAGAATAATTATAGAGGCACGAGAGAGGAGAGAGGGCAGTCTGGATGAGAAAGGGACTGTATTTCACTTCTTGGTGACCAATAAATTCACCTTTCTTTGTCTCATGCATTCCCAAGTACAAAAAGTAAGAATAGGATCGGGTAATATTTTCTCTATAGAAGGTAATAAAATAATGAAAGGCTCTCAAACTCAATGCAGTATGTTTAAAGTTTATGTTAAATTATAATTAAGATAATGAGCATTGATAATAGGCTCAGGAAAGAGAAAACAGGTCGTAAATGAAAGAAAGCATGAACTTGAAATCATCTGGTTTCAGAGTCAGCAAGAGAGAAGAGAGGGAAGGGTGGAGGAGGGAACCATGTAGACTTGGTTGGGCCAACATTCAGAGGGCTTCTCTCTGGCATTTTCAACAGCTTACATTTAAAATTGGAAAGAATAAGAACCTTATATCAAAATCGTTTTCTCCGCAGTGTTTTCTGCATGGCAGCCTTGACCTCCTTGTTCCTCAGACTGTAGATCAGGGGGTTCAGCATGGGGATCACTGTTGTGTAGAACACGGAGGCCACGTTCTCCTGGGCCAGGGAACTGGTCGTGGAGGGCTTTAAGTACATGAAAGCAGTAGAGCCATAGAACATTCCCACAGCTACCAGGTGGGAGCTGCAGGTGCTGAAGGCTTTGGTCCTGCCCTCTGTGGTGCTGATGCCGAGGATACTGGAGAGGATGAAGGCATAGGAAATAAGGACTGCTAAGCTGGTCACTACAATGTTGAATCCAGCCAAAAAGAAAACTACCATCTGGACATCATAGGTGCTAGTGCAGGAGAGCTTCATGAGAGGGAGGATGTCACAGAAGTAATGACTGATGAAGAACTCACAATAGGACAGCTTTAACATGAGGACAGTCTCTACTGTTGAGCCTATGAGTGCCATGATGTAGACCACAGCCACCAGCAGGGAGCAGACTTGATGGGACATGATGATGTTATAAAGCAAAGGGCTGCAGATGGCAACATAGCGGTCATAGGCCATCACTGTCAGCATGTAACACTCAGCAATGACAAAAACAAGGAAGAAGTAGAGCTGCACCATGCACCCCGTGTAGGAGATGATGTTCTTCTCTGACACAAAGTTCACCAGCATTTTAGGGGTAATGACAGAGGAGTAGCACAAATCCACAAGGGACAAGTTGCTGAGGAAGAAGTACATGGGAGTGTGAAGCTGAGAATTCAGACAAATTAGCATGATCATGCCCAGGTTCCCCACCATGGTGACCATGTAGATCCCTAGGAAGAACAGGAAGAGGGGCAGCTGGAGCTCTGGCCGATTTGTTAATCCCCCGAGAATGAACTCTGTCACTGTAGAGTGATTTTCTGCAGCCATCCTGAGAGTTGGAGCCTGTGAGGATGGGAGAGAAGAGCCCATGAAAGGCTGCCCTTGGCCTGCTTGTGAAGCTAGTTTTGAGCATTAGGCTCTGGCTGAGGGATCCTGGGCTCGTCCCTGATGCCTCCTCCCCTCACTTTGCTGTTTTCTGGGAGGTAGACATACCCCTGTGTATTCCTATCATGAAGATGATAGGAAAAGAGCATGATTGGAGCTTTTACCATGCTCATGTTTTCAGATATCCTGGAGCAATGATTCTTAAAGTATAGTCCCTGGCCCAGCATCATTTGGTTCCCCTGGAGCTTGTTGGAAACGGAAACTCTCAGGCCTCATTCAGGCCTCCTAAATGAGAAGCTCTCGGGGTGGAGTCTAGCATTCTGTTTTATCCACCATGAAAGGGGGACTTTATAGGGTCTAATCCCTGGGAAGGACAGAATGTGTCAACTCAGGTGCATCTGGATCAGGGACTCAAACATTGTAATTGGGACTGTCATTCTCTCCACTCTGCTTCTTTCTCTGATGGCCTCATTCTTACTGGATAGCCTTTCTCCAGCACTCTGTTTTAACAAACTTTCCAAGAGATGCTGATACATGCTAAATTTGAGAACATCTATCCTAGAGGGTAACAAGTAAATATATTTTATACTCTGCAGTTGGAGATGCATTTTTAATCAGAACTGAAATTTCTGTATCATCTATACAATTCCCAAATATTCACTCAATATAAACCTGGAATGACTACCTGAAATCCACAGGCAGTGTGTCAGGGTGATATGGTAGTTATAGATGTTTTACTTAGTGACAACTCTATTTCTGTTTCTGAATGATTAAGAAATTAATAAAATCAATTCCCAAGGTGATTGTAAAAATAACGGGTATTGCATATTTAGAGATATTTTTCAAATAGAGCCTATAAAAATGTGAGTTTTTAAAATTAATTAACAACTTTATTTCAAATTCACAAAAATAAGAGAACAAAAAAAGACAGCTGAACAAGTTATGGAAACATTACTCTTAAAAAGTTCTTTTTCAGGCACTTTTGTCTCGTTTAATGCTAACTGATAAAATGTGAGTTGCTATGAGGTGTCTTCATCGTTTTCTTAGATTTTCCCTGGAAGTGAGGCCCTAAGGCAGTGGTTCTCAACCGTGGCTGTATATTAGGATCACATGGGGCATTAAAAATTATTGATGGCTGGTTCCACTCACAGAAATTCTTTTTTTCTTTCTTTTTTAATAACTTTATTATGAGAGAGCTACATAAGCATTAGGAACATACTTAAAATGACACACCTCTGTTGACAATGAAAAAACAGCATTTGATCATTTCCAGCTTTATAAGTTTAATTCAAAAATGATTTAGTTACAACAAAGAAAGTTTAGATATTTTAGCAAGTATCACCTTGCATTAAATTACATTAAATCACATTGATCACATTAAATCCACTGACTGTTAATGGAAATCACATTAAAGCCACTGACTGTTAATGGAAGAAAAGTACTGCATCTAGTTACTACAGTATATCTAAGTATAATCGCAACTGATTGAATGCAATGTGATCTACACCAAAATTCATATGGCTGTCACACAGTGACAGCACTGTACAAGTAACATTAAAGACCTCCAACAAACACATGTTAAATTAGACTGGGCAAGCTAAAATGGAATGCTGGAGCCAAACAGAAATGTAGTGGAATTCAGATTGTCTAGTAAGACTTGGAACTATGCATTAGAATTATGTGAAAATTAAATACTGGTAGAACCCTAACAATATACACTCACAGAAATTCTGATTTAATTAGTCTGTGTGCAGCCTGTGCATTGGCACATAGTATTGATCATAGCACTAAAAAGCTATTAATATTTAATAATTAATAAAAATGTATTATTGATATTCTTATGTTCAGAACAATCATCAAAACCTTAGCACTGTTATCTCTCTATTGGCAAAGTACTCAGATTACAGGCATGTTCTCTAAAAAGCATGGATCACCAGTGCTAGCATATGAAATTTACTAACATCTCTGTCTCTGAGATGTATTTTTTAATCTGATGAAGTTAAATCCTTACTATTTTAATTGTATTCTCATTTAATTGCTAACCTTTGTGTAATGATTTATAGGTTATACATTACTTTTTAAGATTTATCTATTAACTCTTCCTGAAATTCTTGAGTATGGGGATAAAAATATTTAGAGAAGCACTTTTATTTCCATTTTCATATTGAGAAAACTGAAATGCTTGCCATTAAGTGACCTGCCCAAAGTCTATTATGTATTGGCAAATTGAAACTCAATATTAACTCTGCTCTCTCATGTTAGAGTTTATTCACTTGTCTTCAGCTTTTAGCCTTATGATAAGCACACTTACATCTCTAAGGCAATGTTGTGGTTGAACATATTTTACACTTTATGTCTTAGTATGTGCATAGTATATGATAAAAGAGGAGTACTATAGTATTTTTTTCATTCTCTAGGTATTTGAAGCTCTGAAAGTTGTATACGTTACCCAAGGTCTACAGCTAGTATGAAACAGAACTGGGCCTAGAACCCATGACTTCTGACTAGTAGTCTGTTTGGTCTCCAGTAAACTTTGATGTTTTCTTATAAAGTGAACACATTCCTTCAGTGCAGTGCAGAAGTGAACACCATTTATAGGAAAATTCTAGACACAAATGTCTAGGCTATGGTGTTGAGTTTTTTAGTTAGCTATGGCCTAGCTGTTGCTTTGGCACCTAAAATCAGTTGACCTTTAGATAATTATTCTCTCTAATGTGGGTGGTCCTCATCAAATCAGTTGGAGAGCTTAAGTGTGAGAACGGAGGGTATCAGAGATCAGAAAGAATTCTCCCTTAAAACTACATCCTCCACTTCTTCCCGAGTTTCCAGCCTAAGAAATTCAGAGTGAATTCTTCAACATCATTCTTACCAGAATCTGGCTTCTGGCCTACCCTACAGAATTGGGACTTGCCAGCCCTCAGAATTGAGTGATGCAATCCTTATAATACATCTCTCCCTGTACATACACACACACACACACACACACACATCGTTTTGGTTCTGTTTCTTTGAAGCACTCTGACAGATACAGCATTGATCTAATTTTTTACTCTTATATTTCCCTAGAACAATCCAGATATTTCTTAGTATTACTAAAATTCTTACCTCTGGTTTTATCAGGCCATCAGAGGTTCACGATTACTGCTGCTGAGAACACAATACACAGAGAAAAAGCACTTAGAGATAAGGGGAATCATATGGTTGTAAATTGCCTGTATTATAAACAAAAGTTCGTGGATGAGAGATTTTTTTTTCATACAGTTGCTTTAAATCTGCAATGAGTGACCTGTGCTGAGGAAAAATGGTGTAAAGTCTCTAGGTACTTTCAGGGGATGCCTTGGTTTTAACAATTAGGAAGTAACTATTAGGAAATGGGAGAACCATACAGATATCTAGTCCTACTGTTGACTCAAAGATGCCAAGAGTCATAAAAAATGGGTCATCAAGATTGGAAGCTTTTACAAAGTCTTTTTACATATATAGAAGCAGAAACTCTTCTGGGGTGTGGTCTCTCTAGAGACTGTGTTCTCACTGAAGGAGCAATTAGGAGTCTTTGTTTACACCTCTGTTGTGAGTCACGTTTTGCCTCCCAGGTGTGTTAATTTTCCTTTTATTGAGGGAGTTATCTTGCAACTTGGGAAGCTTAGGATCTAATGTGGAATTTGGGATATTTCACCTCCAACAGCCTCCTTCTCCTCTGCCACTTCCTCCTCCTCCTCCTCATCTCCACAACCACTTCAGTCACTGCTGGTCAACCTCTTTCATCAGTTATCACATCATGATTGCTTGTCGTCAATATTTATATGTCACTAGGCACAATCACCCAGCTTTAAAAAGTTTATTTTGAAGGGTTTTAAAATAAGTTATTTTACCCAAACATACTTTATAGTTTCAGTAAAGGAATATCAAGTTTATAAGGAATGTTAAAGTTGTTACCCTGCTGGTGCATCTTGGACTGCCTGGACAGAATGGTAGGAGGGGCTTGATAGGGTAGATTCATAAAAACTCTTCTATCATATATTTTATTCATAAGTGCAATATGTTCATAAAAAGTTTCTTATTCAAGAACATGTTCAGTAATATATTATCCATCAATATATTCCTAAAGAAGATTTTTAAATTAAGCTTTTTATTTTGGGATAATAAATTCATGTGCAAGTTTTGAGACTAATACAGAAAGTTCCATTACCTTTTACACAGTGTCTCCCAATGATCATGTCTTGTAAAACTGTAGTTCTCGAATAGCTATAAGAGGTAAGGCTCTGGGTGATCTTGTATTTCATACTTTAAAATAAAATTTTCAAACTAATGAATATAATGAGATTGGCTGGTTGTTCCTAAATATGATAAATAAAGTTGTGATAGAAGAGGATGCACTCAGGGCTTCCAATTCTTGGCTCAAGTACTACACAAATGAAATGAAAGATTCTATGTGTGCCTTGAAAGAAACTCTTATCTCTTATAGATGCCAAGTCGAGATTTCTGAAAACCAACATAGAATATCAAATGTGAGTAGATAAATTACAGTGCAAATCGATTCCCCAAATCTGCTGGTCTCTACTGTTAAAGTGAAGACATTGACTGGGAAGACGAATGAGATCCTGTAAATTGGAATGAGGACATATGGGAAGATAATGATGAAGGAGATCAGGAGTGGACATTGACCCTTAAATTTTTTTTTTTTTTTTTACCGGGAGGTACCAGGGATCGAACCCCGGTCTCTCCATATGGTAGACGGACGCCGACCCTCTTGAGCCACATCCGTTTCCCTTGATCCTTAAATTTGTGGATACTTCTTGGCCATTAGAAGTAGCCCTTCTCCCTCCAGCCCTATGAGGTCATTCCTGCTTTTCGGACACACTGTAATATATCCCCTGAAGTAGGTGACTTATAAGACACTGCTAATTCTCCTTAGGACCCATCACTCCTCTTTGTTTCTAGACCTATGACTAGGCTGAAGTCCTAGCAGGCCCTGAAGGTGAGATACAGAGTGTGACCCATGAAGAGGTTGCACTATACTTCAAGGGAATTACATTATTTTTCCAATTTATACTCACAGAAATCAGGGGTATGTGTGTGGTAGTGGATATTAAGGTTATGGGATAATGATAGAAGGAACGTAAATTTAGGTCAGGCTGCATTTATTGATATGGGGCTACTAAGCGCAGATTCTGAATTTCTTATTGTAGCTCAAGGGGTTAGAAAGGACTCTATAGTTTGATTAGTTAGTAGGCTGAAACGTGAACCAGCAGGTGGCCTATACTATATGAAGTTGAGATGCCTGAACTGCCCTTTCTTATAATGTAGAATAAGGTATCCAAAGTATTGTAGAGATTGGAATATTAAGTGGATTTTATGTAAGACCTGCTAACCCACCCTAGGAATGTCCAGAGAACATACCTTCACTATGACCGTGAGAAAGAAATTTGTGAACGGAGCTCCAGAATCCATGAAGAGCTCTGTGTCATTTGTTTGTTTTTGTTTTAATTTTTTTTTCTTTTTAATTTAAATCATGAAGTAAAATCTGAGAGCATTTATAGGCAAACCTACAATACAGTTGGAGATTTTAACAATCCTTGCTTAGCAATTGATAGAACAAATTTTTAAAAATAATAAGAAACTAGATTTTCAACAACCAATTTAACCTAACTGACATTATAAAACACATTCATTTCAATTTCACTTGGAACATTCCCCATGAATGTGTGTCATTTGTTTTTATAGGTCAGATGTTAGAGTGGGAACTGTGTCACTGTACTGGGATCTTTAAATGCAGTGGGAATAATCGGATCCCTGGATGGCAGGGGCCAAGAGGCAGTCCTTAATCACCAAAGGCAAGTTGGGTTTAGTTACCATAACGGAGAGAAGGGCAATGCTGCAATTGGAATAGTCCGACTTGTAGAGACCTATGGCTTTGGCAAGTTGATTATGAGATATTTAAAATGAAATAGTTGGCAGTCTGCTTCATTTTTATTTGATCTGTATAAACAGAAGAGTTCTAGGCCAAGTGGACAAAAGTTTAACTTGAATCACAAAGACAGACAGTACGCTGATCAATCAATTTCCAGACATGAGATAGCTTACAGACCCAGAACTGCTTGAATGAGAGAGTGTTGGGTCCCTTTGGTGAGGGACCCAGCTATGCTTCCCAACATTTATACTGTTTGTCTTTCTCCCAGCCTTCCCCAAAGGGACACACAACCTTTTACCAGGGTTACTGTGCACTGGGGAAAAGGAAATAATCAGACTTTTTCAGGGATTATTGGACATTGGCTCTGAACTGACACTAACTCCAGGAGACCCAGCATATCACCTTGGTCCATCAGTCAAATTAGGGGTTTGTAGAGTTCAGGTGATTAATGGAATTTTAGCTCAGTTCCAGTTTCCAGTGTGTGAAATGTGTTCCTGAACCCATCATGTGGTTATTTCCCCAGTTCCAGAATACACAATTGGAATAGACATATTCAGCAACTGACAGAATCCCCACATTAGTTACCTGACCTGAGCAGTGAGAGCTCTTATGGTAGCAAAGGCTGAGTGGGAGCAACTAGAACTGCGTCTACCTAACAAAATAATAAACCAAAAGCAATACCATGTTCCTGAAGGAATGTGAGAGATTAGTACCACTTTCAAGGATTTGAAGGATGCAGGGGTGATGATTTCTACCACATCCCATTCAACTCTGCTATTGTGTTATGCAGAAGCAGATGGATATTAGAAGATGACAGTAGATTATCACACACCAGGTGGTGATTCCAATTGCAGATGCGGTTCCAGATGTGCTATCATTGCTTGAGCAAATAAACACATCCTGTGGTATCTAGCATGCAGCTATTGATCTGTAAAATGCCCCCTTATCCCCCTTTTTTCTTGATACCTGTTAGTAAAGACCACCAGATACAGTTTGCTTTCAGCTGGCAAGGCTGGTAATACACATTCACTCTCCTATCTCAAGGTTATAGCAACTCTCCAGCCCTATTATATAATCTATAGTAGGGAACTTGATCACCTTTCCCTTCCTCAAGACGTCACACTGGTCCATTACATTGATGACATAAACTGATTGGACCTAGTGAATAAGAAGTAGCACCTTCTCTAAACTTATTGATAAGACATTTGCATGTCAGAGGGTAGGTAATAAATCTGACCAAAATTCAGGTGGCTTCCACCTCAGTGAAATTTCTAGGTGTCCCATGGTGAGGAGCATGTCAAGATGTCTCTTCAAAGGTGACAGATAAGCTGTTGCTTCTGGCTCCTCCTACAACACAAAGAGGCACAATGCCTATTTGGCCTCTTTGGATTTTGGAGGCAATATGTTCCTCATGTGGATGTGCTACTCTGGCCCACTTACTGTGTTTCGGTTTCTTAGGCTGCTTAAAGCAAGACCATGAAATGGTTTGGAAATTTATTCACTTATTGTAGTCCAGGAAAATTTCCAAATCAAGCCATTATCAAGGCGATGCTTTCTTCTCAAAGACCAGCTGCCAGTGATCCTTGACTCCTCTGACACATGGCAAGACAAATGAAGGCATCTGCTGGTCTCTCCCTTCTCTCCTGGGTCTTGCTGGTTTCAGTTTCTTGCTTCCAAGGCGTGTGCGCTCTCTCTCTCTCTCTCTCTCTCTCTCTCTCTCTTTCTCTCTCTCTCTTCATTCTGATTTTAAAGGTCTCCATTAAGAAGATTAAGACCCATCATGAATTAGATGGGTCACACTTTAATGGAAGTAACTCATCAAAAAGTCCTACTTACAATGGGTCCATACCCAGAGGAGTGGATTAAATTTGAATTTAAGAACTTGCCTTTCTGGGGTGCATATAGCTTCAAACCACCACACTGAGGGACCCAAAAAGCATCTTATTTGAGTGCAACCAGAAGAAGAGAAGACTGTGCAAAGATCAACACTACTCTGCAAGATGTTCTGTCACTTGGATTATATGCTCCATCAGAGCCAATGGTGGCTGAAATGTCAGTGGCAGATACAAATGCTGTTTGGTGCCTTTGGCAGGCCCCTTTAAGAGAATCATAGCACATACCCATAGGATTTTGTGGGAAAGGCATGACATGTTCTGTGGGTAACTACTCTCCTTTTGACAAACAGCTTTTAGCCTGCTACTGGGCCTTAGTAGTGACTGAACACTTATCCACGGGCCACCAATTTACCATGCAACCTGAGATGTGCATGATGAACTGGCTGTCGTCTGACCCACCAAGCCATAAAGTAGGACCTGCATAGCAGAACGCCATCATCAAATGGAAGTTGTATATAGGAGACTGGACTTGAACAGCCTTGAATTATCAGGATATGGGCAAATGGAAATCTTACACATTGCTGACACAAATGTGAAATGATGCAGCCACTTTAGAAAAGGGTTTGACAATTTTATAGAATTAAATGTAAAGTTACCATATGAATCATCAATTGTACTCCTAAATATTTATATAATTGCCAGACACAAAAGAATAAATACTTTATGATTCCATTTATGTATAGTTCTAGAACTGATAAACTTAATCTACAGTGGAAAATAAAGCGTAGGTTTTCTCTGGGGGGGGGCGGGAGGGGATTGGTTAGGAAAGGGTATGTGGAAACTATGTAGGAGTTGGAAAAGCTTGATACCCTTGTAGGATGTAGGTTACCCAAATGTGTACATTTGTAAAAAGTTAACAGTTAATATGTATGCATTAAATGTTTGCAAATGTCAGACAAATCAAATAATAGTATTATCAAATAGGCAAGGGATATGGGTAGAGATAAAGATACAAGAAGTACAAAGTGATAATTGTTAAAGCTGAGTGTTGGGTATTTACACACTTTTAAAAATTAATTGACATGAAGACTGCATTTCAATATGACTCATGTTTAATGAGCTTAATTTTATTCACTTCTTCAGGAGCCAACTTAGGCCAATTCAAATGAAGCCCTCTCAGCTGCCATCTTTTCTCTCCAGCCAGGCTCTGTGCCTCTTCTTGTTGGAGTTAGTCTATTCTTGTGTTTCTCTGGAGTGTAGTGATGGGCAGCTCACTTAGGGCCATATTAGTGGTATCTGGTGGTCTACCAAAGCTCTTGAGACATATATGCAAAGACATTGTATACATGTGTAAGTATCAGACATATATTTACATTATATGTAATAATAGGTATAGTGTATAAATATATTTTATTATTTATATATCTATACTACAAATTACTAAAGCAAAGAAGCCATTATGCAGAGATTCAGATTTTAGAAAGGGAAAGGTTTTGTACCAAAATGAACATGGTTAATAATATTTCTTTCAAACTGCTCCGTTCTTGTGGCTGGAACAAATCCTCAGGGAACTTGAGTTTGGAAAAGCCATGGTTGTGATATATTTGAAATAGTTTTCATTGCAAAAGTCTCTGAGGTGACATCTACTCAGAGGAACTTTTCCTGGTGTCACATCATACAAAGAAACCTCTAAGGTTTTAGAGGAAAGTCGACTTTTAATGAACCCCTGAGTTCTTCTTTGCCCTTGTGTCCCTATGAGAGTTGATGATAATTGTTTTTCTCTATTTTTAAGTTACATGATATGGGATTAGGACTGGGCATTTGGGATTCAACAGACTCACTGTAGAACACAGCAGTATTCTAAGTGTAAATCTGCAAAGGAGGCACAGGTATTTTGGGGCATTGGCTGAAAATGTCTCACAGAGGTTGATAAGTGAGCAGATATTGAATGTGTGCACATGCATACTCATAAACATAAGCAGGCTTGGTGCAATGATTAGAGTTGGACTTGACAAGAAGCTGGGCTTCTTAGTGGTATGATTCCATAAATTTCTCAAGCACTGCAAGCAAAACTTACCCACTTGTTCACTGAAGATTTTATTTCCCCAAATAACATTTTCCCCCTTTTGGCTAAAAATATAAATATCATGTGAGAGGATGTGCTGTGTAGGTGGCCACATAACCAGGTCAATTAGTCCTAGTACAAAAGAGTTTATCAGATCCCTTTCTGAAAGTTGATTTGAAAATTAAGGGGATTTAGAGTCGTTGGTGCTGGGTGTCTAAGACCAGAAATGTGTGCAGGCAGTGACTTTATTACATGACTGGTGTTTTGTGTAGAGCGCAGAAAGTTCTTTTGCCTCTCTAGCTTTATGTCCAAAATTTCCTCCATTAGAGAAAGTACTTTGGGTGAAGTTGTTCACATGAAGCACAGGACAAAAATGTGTTACCTGGGAGGAGTGATACATTAATTAGTGTTCATTCATTGGTCCATTAGAGTACTGATCTTAGCAAACACAACTTTGACCATAGTCTTTCAAATATTTGTTCAAATGTCACTTTCACATAGACGCCTAACCCACCATCCTGCTTAAACTTACAACCTTTAATATCTATTTCCTTGTTTTAATTTTTAAATAACCTTTTTATTGTGGTAACATATATACAACTCAAAATTTCCCATTTTAACCACTTTTCAGTGTATAATTCAGCGATATTAATTACATTCACAGTGTTGTGCTATGATCACCACCATCCATTACTGAAATGTTTTCATCATCCCAAACAGAAACTCTGCAACTCTTGCCATTTATTTAGGTCTTCCTTAATTTCTTTTAGCAATTAAAAAAAAAAAAAAAAAAAAAAACTTCCAGCATATTCGTCTTTTACCTCCTTGATTAAATTTATTTCAAGATATTTTATTCTTTTACATGCCATTGTAAATGGAATTGTTTTCTTGATTTCCATTTTGGATTGTTCATTGTTTGTGCCAGTCTTGGAGCCTGCAATGTTGTGCAATTTGTTTATGAGCCCTATTACTTTTCTTGTGAATTATTTTGGATTTTATACATAAAGGATCATAGCATCTGTGAAGAGAGAGAGTTTTACTTCTTCCTTTCCAATTTGGATACCTTTAATTTCTGTTTCTTGTCTTATTGTTCTGTCTACAACTTTCCAGACAATTTGGGTATCAGTGGTGGAAGCAGGCGTTCTTGCCATGTTCCTGACTTCAGAGAGAAGTGGGTCAGTCTTTCATCATTGCTTGTAATGTTAATCATGGCTTTTTCATAAATGCCTTTTATCATGTTGAGGATGTTCCCTTCTATTCATAGTTTTCTGAGTGTTTTTTTTTTTTTTTAATCAGAATGAGTTGGATTTTGCCAAATGTCTTTTATTTGTCAGTCGAGATGATCCTGTGTTTTTTCCTTCATTATGTTAATATGATTTATTACATTGTTTTTTTTAATGGTAAACCACCTTACACTCCTGGGATAAATCCCACTCTTAATGGTGTGTAATATTTTTCATATGCTGGTGGATTTGATTTGCTATTATTTAGTTGAGGATTTTTTTTGCATCTATATTCATAAAGGAAACTGGCATGTAAATTTCTTTCCTTGTGATGTCTTTATCTGGCTTTGGTATCAGGGTAATGCTGGCCTCATAGAATGAGTTAAGAAGAGTTCCTTCATCTTCAATTTTTTTTTTGGAGGAGTTTGAGAATGATTGGTTCTTTGAATATGTGATGGGAATTCATCAATGAAGCCATCTGGACCTGGACTTTTCTTTTTGGAAGCTGTTGGATTGCTGATTAAATCTTCTTACTTGCTGTTGAGATATTCTATTTCTTCTTGAGTCATTTTAGGTATGTTTTATATTTCTAGAAATTTTTCTGAATCATCTAATTTATTATTTGTTGTTATCACCCTTTTAATTTCTGTAAAATCAGTAGTAATGTCCCTACTTCCATTTCTCATTTTAGTAATTTATATCTTCTCTTTTTTCTTTGTCAATGAGGCTAAAATTTTACCAATTTACAGATCTTTAAAAGAACCATTTTTTTTTGTTTTCATGATTCTCTCGATTGTTTTTCTATTCTTTTCTCTGCTCTAATCTTTATTATTTCTAATCTTTATTGTTCTTCTAACTTTTAATTTAGTTTGCTCTTCTTTTTCTATTTCCTCAAGATGTGAAGTTAGGTTATTGATTTGAGAGGTTCTTTCTTAATGATGAGTTTACAATTATAATTTCCCTCTGAGCACTCTTTGCTCCATCCCATAATTTTAAACAAATTTTTATTGTAATAATATATATATACAGGTTAAAAATTCCCATTTCACACTGTAGACCACACTCTTTCCCACTCAGTGAACCATTTTCAAGTGTACAATTAATTGGTATCCATTACAATCACAATATTATGGTATCATCACCAACATATCTTACCTAAACATTTTCATCCCCTTGAACAGAAACTCTGCAACCCTTAAGCAATAATTGCCATTCCCCTTACTCCTCAGTCCCCAGAAACCTGTAATCTACTTTCTGTTTCTATGAATTTGCTTATTCTAGGTATTTCATATCAACAAGATCACACAGTATTTGCCTTTTAGTGTTTGGCTTATTTCCATAAACATGATATCTTTAAAGTTCTTTTGTGTATAGTTGATCTTTTGTAGTGAAATAATTTTACCCCCTTTTCATTTCCTTTTCTGTATATTTTAAAGATTTTTCTTTGTGGTTACCACGAAGTTTATATTTAACATACTAATTCTACAACAGTCTAGTTTGAATTGATTCCAACTTAACTTCAATAACATACACAGTGTCTGCTAAACTGCTCTGTCCCCTCTTTGTTATTCTTGTCACTCATTACCTCTTTTTATTTTGTGTGCCCAGTAACATAGAAATATGATTAATTCTTATTCATTTGTATTTTAGATCTTGTAAGAAATAAAAAGTAGAGTTTACAGATAAAGACTAAAATAATATTGGCATTTTAATTTACCCATGTAGTCAACTTTATTGGAGATCTTTATTTCTTCATATGGCTCCAAGCTACTGTCTAGTGTCTTCTCCTTTCAAGGTGAACTCTGATTAGCATTTCTTGTGGACAGGTCTAGTGCTGATGAATTCCTTTAGCTTTTATCTGAGAATGTCTTAAACTCTCCTTCATTTTTGATGGACAGGTTTGTCAGATATTGAATTCTTAGGTGGCAATTTTTCTCATTCAGCAGTTTAAATATGTTACTCCATTGCCTTCTTGCCTCTTTGTTTCTGATGAACACTTAATATTAAGGATCCCGTGTACATGATAAGTTGCTTCTCTCTTGCTGCTTTTTGGAGCCTCTTTGGCCCTCAACAGTTTAATTATTTAATGTGTCTTGGCGTAGATCTCTGAGTTTATCCTATTTGGAGTTTGTTGGGCTTCTGGGATGTGTGTATTAATGCCTTTTGTCAATTTTGGGAAGTTTTTGGCTATTATTTCTTCAAATATTATTTCTTCCCTTTAATTTTCTCTTCTCTTTCTTGGACTCCCATAATGTGTATCCTGCTATACTTCATGTCCCACAAGTCCGTTGGGCACTGCTCACTTATTTTTATTTTTTAGAAGGTACCAGGGATTGAACCCTGGACCTTATGTATGTGAAGCAGGAGTTTAAACACTGAGGTACTCCCTCTCTGCTCTGCTCACTTTTTTCATTCTTTTTTGTTTATATTCACCAGACTGAATAATTTACATCATCCCACCATCAAGTTCACTGATTCTTTCTTCTCTCTGTCTACTGCTGAATCCTTCTAGTGAAGTGTTGTTGTTTTTTTGGGGGGGAGGGGGCGGGGCACCAGGGTCAATGATCACCAGCTGCCCTAATAACAAAAATTATGCTTCCGAAATCTCTTGATGTCAATTCCGCACAAAGAACAAATGAGGGGCCCTACGTGTGCAACTCAGGACAGAAGCCCTTTTTAGTGACATTTTAATTTCAGGTATTATATGATTCATCTCCAGATCAGTTTTGTAGGGTTCCTTTTTTTTTTTTAATTTATTTATTTTTTATTGTGGGTAAAAATCAAATTTTTCACAATACATACCAATATTTGTAAAATGATATATAAATATATATGCATATATGTGCATTTGCTTACAAAAATGTTTTATATATATATATTTAAAAGGTGCTTAGATTACCTAAATATTACACGGAACCTACAGGGATTCCCATGTTCCCCACCTCCCACACCTCCCACCACATCCCACACAAACATCTCCCACAAGTGTGGCCCATCACCCTCAATGGACTTACACATCCTGGGGCCTTGCCATCAACCATAGACCACAGTTCACATCGTAGACCACACTCTCTTCCACACAGTTCTGAATGGTGTGTGCTGATTTAAAATGGCCTACATTCGTTGCCACAACGGCATTCAGGACAACCTCCAAGTCCCAAAAAAGCCCCTGTATTTCAACTGCACATCCCCTCCCTGCCCCGAAAGTATCCAGTGGCCACCAGCTCCACCTCACTGTTATAATTTCTTCCATTGCTAGAATCACCATATGTGTACAACAGAATACCATTAAGTCCACTCTAGTCCATAGTTCTTCCCACAATCCTGAGGGGACTGGGATGGTGATGTCCACTCTACCTCCAAGTGAGAGAGGGCTTATATCCCGTGGATATGGTGGGTGGGATGATCCTGCCTGCACATGCAGGCCCTCTCCATTCCCTGGGATGGCTGCTGCCCATCGTTGTCTCCTTGCCAGATGACTTGGATGAGTCCATTGAGCTGTAGGGTAGGAGTTGCAGCTCCACTGAGATTCCACGCACACCTGGCACATAGGTAGGCCCGAGGCTCCAGTCTCTGGAAGTATACCTAAAAACTCCAGCATCACATATAGGTTTGAATAGAAGGGACTGATGAACCATGTGCAGGGAGGACTTATTTGAGTCCAATTCTGTCACTCTCAGGAGCACAGATTCCAAAATAGAGCCCACTGTTAAGGCATCAGTCTCTGGGGCTATCCCCACTTATATAGGTCCTGAGTGTCTCCAGAGTCCTCAGGAGCCCCACTGTGTGGGGTGATATGCACTTTGATGTTCTATGAGCTCCTACTGAGGTGTGCGTAAGAGTTACCTCTGGGATGACCTCCCGACTCTCTTTGAAGTCTCTTAGCCACTTGAATTCATTTGTCTTTACCTTTTCCCCCTTTTATTCAAGGTCTTTTCCCAGTTGTGTTGCCAGTTGGCACTTGGTATTAATCCCTCGTTGCCAGGGAGGCTCATCCCCAGGAGTCATGTCCCACGCAGCGGGGGGGGGGGGAAGGTAATGCATTCATATGCTGAGTTTGGCTTAGAGAGAGGCCACATTTGAGCAACAAGGGGGCTCTCGGGTGGCAACCCTTAGGCACCCCATAACGGTAAGCTAAGTTTCAGTTACAAGAGCAAAGACTCATAAGGGAAGTCATCAATAACAAGAACTTATCAGTGGGCCATCCTTTTTTCACAGACACTGTCCATGTACTCAGAGGACTGTTGCTGCTCCCTTGGAGACTGTGGCAGAGCTCTCCAGGCTAGGAATTCAGATTCCCTCATTTATTGAGTGATTGTCCACCCACCGTGACCATGCCCCATACTTTGATCATTTGAACAATTTTGTATATCTTTTATGTATATTCAGATGAACTTACTCCCATGAATCCCCCCTCCCAGACACCCCCCACCAATAATCCTGTGGGGTTTCTTTTTAAAATTTAAAATTTCTTCCTTTGGTTATTATTGTTTCCCGATTTCCTTTAGTTCTTTTTCCATGTTTTCCTTTAGGTCATTCAATTTATTTAGGAATGTTGCTTATTGTCTATTAATTTCAATGTCTGGGCTTCATCAGGGATAGTTTCTTTTGCTTTATTTTGTTCCTTAAAATGGGCTGTCTCTTCCTGTTTCTTTGTATCCTTTGTGATTTTTTTGTTGAAGTGTGGAATTTGATTATTTTATTGTTTTACCTCTGGAAATAATTTCTTCATTTTCCCCAGGATTTTCCTTTTGTGTGTGTGTTTTGATGGTTGAATACAGTAGTGTAGGTAGGTTCTGTGTTGAGGCTCTCCTTCAACACTTAGCCTAGTTTTTACTGAGCTCAGTGATCAGCCATTGTGAATATTTGGGTTCTTTTCTGGATTTTCTTATCATCTGTCTTGCCCAGGTCTTGAGTGGTTGCTTTAAAAAATTCTCCAGTATGCATGAATTCTCTTGGGTGTCTTAGTTTAGCATCTTAAAAAAAAAATACATATATATATATATATATATCTTTCCCCTCTCTTTCTGGTTCCTGGGTACTGCATTTTATGTCTCAACTATAGCATTTTGCTCCCTGTGGCTGTGTTTTGCTGTGTTCTGTGACACTTCTCCATATAGCTTCTCCACCCTGCTTTGCCACCCAAAGTAATTCTGGACTAGGCAAAACTAAGGATTGCCTTGAGGCAGTCTTTCATGGTAGTTTTGTGTGGACATACCCACACTGAGTGAGAGCTTCACAAAGAATGCAGACTGCCATACTAGGAATATAGACTACTGCATAGGATGTGCAGTCCACAGTCAGTGCTGTGCTGAGCTTAGGGATGGGGAGAGGTCCAGGCAAAGAAAAGCAACCTGCAGCTTTCCTCTCATTTTTAATTTTCCTTTTTCCTGATTATATGTTTGGCTAGCTGCTGTTTACTCTTGAGTACATTACAGAGTTCTGCAAAAGTTGGGTCTGTTTTGGCTTGTTTTTTTTTTTTTTTTTTTTTTTTTTTTTTTTTTTTTTTTTTGTAGGATGTCAGGGATTAAATTATGTTCCCCATGAAAGGTATGTTCAGGTACCAATCCCTGGTCCCATGGGTGTGAACCCCACTTGTAAATAAGACCTTTGAAGATGTTATTAATGTGTGCCCAAACTGAATGAGGATAGGCCTAAATCCAATAGGGCTGAAGTCCTTGTAAGCAAAGGAAACTGGACACAGGAAGATAAACCACAAGGAGCAGCCAGAAGGTGGAAGTTAACAGAACCTGGAAGAGAAAGAAGAAGACACTACCATTTGCATTGCCATGTAATGGAAAAGCTAAGGAACCCCCCAAATTGCTGGCCAGCCAGAAGATATCAACCCCAGGAAGAAGCAAGCCTTATACTCTGAAACTGGGAGCTAATACATTTTTTTTTTTTTGTATTGTGTTTGCAGCCAGGAAACCAAGACATGGGAGGTGGGATGGACCATTTGTCCAGAGTATCTTACCGTGCCATCTTCTTGATGTCACTTTCCCACATTTTACTTTTTATAGCCCTTAATATCTTCTAATATACTTCAAAAATTACTTACGTGTTTTATTTATTGTTTTCTCTACCCCCCCCACTAGAATAAATGCTTATGAAAGGAGGGAAAACTTGTTTTGTGCAGTGATGTATCTGCAGCCCCTGAACAATACCTGACATCACTTTTATTTTTTAAAACAATTTATTGAAGTATATCATTCATACATGAACATACATAAACTATAAGTATTCTGTAAACACTGTGAACCTACAAAACAAACATGCATAACATCATACAGGGCTCCCACACATCACCCCCCCCCCCACAAACACCCCACATTGTTGCGAAACATTTGCCAACAAATCATGAAAGAGCATCACCAAAGTATCACCACCAACTATAGTCTGTATCTTCCTCCTCTATACACTCCCTCCAATGATTTATTTACTTATTTATTTACTTTTATCCATTTTTACCTCCCACCCTGTTTTTGATGTTTCTGTGTCCATTCTCTGTGTCCATTTTCTACCCTCTCCCCCCATCCTTTTCCTCCTATCTTCACTGAGATTCGATCCTCAGAATGTGCAATGTGGGAAAGAGGCATCCTACCACCTGTACCACCTCAGCTCCTGGTTTTTCAGTGTGTCTCGTCTTGGCTCTCCCTTATGTCACTCTCCTGTTACGTCATCATCTTGCTGCGTTACGGGGACTGGCGGCACACCCATGCATGGGGCCTGGTGGCCCACGCGCCTTCTATATTTTTCTTTTTTTAATTTTTACTGGGAGGTCCCAGGGATCGCACCAGGTCCCTCCACATGGGAGACGGAGCCCAACCACCCGAGCCACATCTGTGCCCCTGCTATATCTCTTAAGGTTGACCAAAGACACTCAAAGTTACAGTCTTTTCCCATACAGGATGGTCATATAATAAATCAGTCTTAGTTTATCACCAGCATTCCAAAAAACAGACCTAGGGAGTAAAACTAGGTCTGGGGACACATGCATGGTTTCTAACATAGTGAATGATTAGCCTACCCTGATTATCACAAAATCAGGTCAGCGAGAATATTTGTACCATATCACTTTTAAATTAAAATTTGTGGAATGAGTCAGTGAATGTCAATCATTCTCTCAAAGACTCTTAGAGGTTACCCATTGGCTAACAAATTGCCTCTAAACTTAGCAATCTAGGTGACTTTCAGTGTGTTTCAGGTATATTTTTGCAGACTAATCCCTTAATCTTTTCAAGGTTTACCCAAGTTGTTTTGTGACTCAATAGTTTATTATTTTTTACTTTTGAATCGTATTCCATTGTATGCATATGGCAGAGTTTGTTTTTCTTGTTGATTATTTGGATCATTTTCAGTTTTTGGCTATTATGAATAAAGCTACTATGAACATTTATATATGAGTCTTTTTGTGTACATATGCACTCCATTTTTTAAAATTTAGTATATGCCTAAGAGTGGAGTTGCTGGGGTTACAAGGTAGGTGTAGCTTTTTTTTTTTTTTTGAGATACCAGGAGCCGGGGATTGAGCCCAAGACCTCTTTGTGGGAAGCTGGTACTCACTATTGAGCCACATTGGCTTCTTGAGTTGGTTTTATCATTTATTTTGCTTGTTTTATTTTTGTTTTTTCAGGAGGCATCGGGAACCCAACCCAGGACCTCCCGTGTGAGAGGTGGGAGCTCAACTGCTTGAGCTACATCTCCTCTAGCTTTTGCTTTATTAGGTGCTACTGGTTTTCCAAATAGTTGCACCTTTTTTCATTCTTAGTAGATTCTATAAGAGTTCCATTTGCTTTACATTCTTGCCTATAATTGAGGTTGTCAGTATTTTTAACTTTAGTTATCATGATTGGTGTGTAGTGAGAGCTCATTGTAGTCTTAATTTGTATTTTTCTAATAAATAATGCTTTTTAGCAACTTTTCATATGCTAATTGGCTATTTGTATGTCTTCTTAAATATCTGTTTATATCTTTGGTCCATTAATTTATCTGTAGGAGTTTTTATATATTCTAGATATCAGTCTTTGAGAGATACATATATTGTGAATATTTTCTCCCTGGTTTTGGTTTGTCTTCTTACTTTTTAATGGTGTATTTTGAAATTTAATTTTAATCAAATTAAATATGTAGTTTTTCTTTTATAGTTAGTGCCATTTGTACTTAAGAAATCTTTGCTACTCTAAGGCCTTGGAGATACTCTCCTGTTTTCCCCAAGAAGCTTTATTGGTTTAGTATTAAATTGAATCTATATTTTTCATATGCACAACCATCAATATCAAGGGCTTGTCAATGGACTATCCTCCTTCACTAGTCATTGCCCCTGTACTTGGGGGTTCTTGCTGATCTATTAGAGAATGTGGCAGAGCTCCCTAGGATGGGAATTTGATATTTTGTTAAAACCACCCACTGTGACAATGCCCCATGATCATTTGAACACATTTACATGCCTTATATGTATGCCCAGGTGAGCTTCCTCCCATGTATCCCCCATCACTTGCAACCTGTACCAATGATCCTCCCCTGCCACAGTTATAACCCTTCTGTGATCCAAAACTTCTTCAAAAATGAAGCCAATAAAATAGCCAAATACGACTAATAAGAAAATGAAATAATAATGATAGTTTAAAAAATAAGAAATAAAATACAAAAAAGCTTTTTAAAAATAAAAATTTGGGATAATAAAAATAATGAAAAAATGTTTAAAAAATTGTTTTGACATTTTTCCTCTCATCAGTGTAAGATCTGTTGTCCTATATGTACAGTGACATTGTCTTCTGTTTATTCCCCCAATGTCTTACTTTTTTCTTTTTCATTTTGTCCTCAGAGAAGTTTTAGGTTACAGAAAAGACATGTACTGAATACAGGGCATTCCATATACCCAACATCCTCCCCCTTTCCCCCTCCCCCTATTAATAACATTTTATATGTGGATGGTATGTTTGTTACAACTGATGTACAAATATTGAAACATAGCTACCAATCATGGTAAATGGTTTACATTTTGGACCATACACTTTTATAAACTTTGATGCAGTTCAACATGGCCTTGATAGAAAGATCACTTGTGGTTTCCCTACACATGACTCTTCTGTCCTTCTATTTTAACCTATAATTAGTACTAGAGTTGGTAGATGTATGTCCAAGAGACTTAAATCTTTGGGCTGTCCATGTGCAAGCTGGGCCCTGAATCTCAATGGAGTTGCAACACCTACTCTCCAGTTCATTGGTCTCACCCAGCACAACTAACATGGAGGTGATGATAGACAACTAACATACTAAGGAACCAAGAGTGGCTAAAACTGCAAGCAAGAGAGTCCCATCCATCGGACCTATGGGATCACAGCCCCCTCTCAATTAGAGGTGGAGTGGACATCACCATCCCAGAATCCTCGGGATTGGGGAATAAACTACGGACTAAAGTAGACTTACAGATATTCTACTATAAACTTATTGTGATTCTAGTAATGGAAGAAATTATATTATTGATGTGGAGGCAGTGGCCACTGGAGGTTCTGAGGGCAGGGAGAGGGAAAAACAGGTGTAATACAGGGGCATTTTTGGAACTTAGAATTGTCCCGAATTCCATTGCAATGACAGATACAGGCCATTATAAATCTTGCCATAACCTACAGAATTGGGTGGGAGAGAGTGTAAACTACAATGTAAACTTTAATCCACGCTTAATGGCAATGCTCCAAAATCTGTTCATCAACTGCAATGAATGTACCTCACTAATGAAGGATGTTGTTAATGTGGGAAAATGTGGGAGGTATGGAGAGCGGGGCATATGGGATTCCCCTATATTTTTTATGTGACATTTGTATAATCTAAGTAGCTTTAAAATTTTTTTTTGTTTTAAATTAAATCTACATTAGATCCATAATGGATTACTCGGATATTGTGTGAGGTAGAGGTCAAGGATCATTTATGTTTTTATTCAGTTATTCCAGAAACATTCATTAAAAATATTTTTTTCCCATTGAATTGATTTGCCACCTTTATAAAGAATCAATTGAACCTATATGCTTGGGTCTATTTCTGGACAATCTAATCTGTACCATTAATCTTTTTGTATATCTTTATTACAGAACTCCACTGTTCTAATTACTATAACTTTATATAAATCTTGAAGTCAAGTAGTGTAAGTTCTCCAACTTACTTTTTTTCCAGTTATTTCTAGATCTGTTGTATTTTCATATAAATTTTAGAATCATCTTGTCAAATTCTATCAAGAAATCTTCTCCTATTTTTATTGGGATTTAATTGAATCCATATATTAAGGTCAACTTATCAAATTAGGAACACTTAGTTTTTCCATCCTATGAAAATGATCTATCTTTCCATTTATTTAGATTTTATTAAAATTATTTAGCCATATTTTTAATTTTTAGCATAAAAGCCATATACTAATTTTATTATTTTAAACCCGTTTCATGATTTTTGTTGTTGTTAGTGTAAATGGTATTTTAAAATTTAATTTTATAAAATTTTTTTCTGGTACATAGAAATAACAATTAATTTTATTTTTTAATTAATTAATATTTAATTTATTTCTACCACCTTAATTGCTCGTCTTTTCTAGGAGGCACCGGGAACTGAACCCAGCGCCTCTCATGTGGGAGGAAGGTGCTTAATCACTTGAGCCACCTCTCCTCCTTGTTTGTTGTGTCTCTCATTATGTTTTCTTCACTGTGTCTCCTGGTTGTGTTGTCTCACTGCATCATCTTGTTGTGTCAACTCGTTGTGCCAGCCTGTCACGCCAACTCACTGTCTTGCTCATCTTCTTTAGGAAGCACTGGGAATTGAACCCGGGACCTCCCATGTGGTAGGCGGAAGCCCAGCTGCTTCAGCACATTTGCTTCCCTAACAATTAATTTTAAATAGTAACCATGTATTCCATGACCTTGTCAAATCTACTCTTTAAAGATAGTTTTTAGATTTCTTTGTATTTTCTAGGTATACTTATATCACGTGTCAATAAAGATGGTTTAATATCTTCTATTCCATCCTTTAGGACCCTTTATGCAAAGAAAATAGGAAGAACAAACATATACTAGGAATCTTATCAATGAGGATTCAGTTTGAGATCACTGAGCAGCACTGAACAGTTAGTTACAAAGAGTGTTCAGAGAGACGTGACTGAAGGGCAGAGGCAGTTAAGAGGGATTTTTTTTATTACTCTCCTTGCAATTATCACATACAGGATGTTTTTTATATTCCTAATTTGCTGAGAGTTTTTTTTTATTTATCATGAATAGGTACTAACTTTTATCAAATACTCTTTCTTCAGCTAGTGATATGATTATATGATTTTACTCCTTTCTTCTATTATGTAATGATTAATGTTGATTGATTTTCTCAAATGCTAATCCCAATTTGTTGTCTTTTCCTACCATCTCTTGAATTTTTTTTTAGTGTTTTTCAGTATTTCATGTTAGCTCTTCTACTGGAATTTTAGCTATACCTCCATATTTTTTATTATTTTTATCATTTTATTTGTATTAATGCATGATGTTTTACTGTGCTACCCTCATTTTATAGATTTTATTTCTACGTGTATTATAAATCACTATAAATTATTTTTCTTTTGTTTGAAGTAGAATAATTTGAATTTTCAAGTAATGTCAAAAATATTTTTTTGTATCTACCCACATATTTACCATTTCTAGTACTCCACATGTGCATTTTTATCTGGGATCATATGCTTCTCTCTGTCTCTCTTTTCTTATTTTTTGATTTATGGCCTCCAGAACTGTGAGGCAGTACATCCCTGTTGTTTTAAGTCACCCAGGTTTTGGTAGTTTGTTAGAATAACCCTAAGAGACTAAGATAATTTTTGGTATAGGGAAGTGGAATGCTGCTGTATTAATTATGTAAAAATGTGGAATTGGCCTTGGAATTTGGAAGTGGTTAGAGGCAGGGAGAATTTTGAGGACTTGATAATAAAAGCCTAGATTGTCCTTTTTAAAATTTTTTTTTATATATTTTTAAAGATACTTAGATTACACAAATGTTACACAAAAAATATTCCCATATGTCCCACTCCCCACAACACCCACACCCTCCCACATAAAGAACATCCTTCATTAGTGTGGCACATTCATTGCAATTGATAAACGCATCCTGGGGCATTACCACTGAGCATGGACCATAGTTCACATTTTAGTTTACATTTCCCCCCACACACACACAATTCTGCAGGCAATGAGAAGATATATAATGGCCTATATCTGTCATTGCAGTGCCATTCAGGACGATTCCCAAGTCTCGAAAAAGCCCCTGCATTACACCTGTTTTTCCCTCCCCCTTCCCCCAGAGCCTCCAGTGGCCACTGCTTCCACATCAATGCTAATTTCTTCCATTGCCAGAATCACAACAAGTCTATTGTATAATACTAGTAAGTCCACTCTAGTCCATAGTTCATTCCCTAATCCTGAGGATTCTGGGATGGTGATGTCCACTCCACCTCTAATTGAGAGGGGGCTGTGATTCCATACAGCCGATGGATGGGACTCTCTTGCTTGCAGTTGTAGGTTCTCTTGTTTCCTTGGTATGGTGGTTGTCCATCCTCACCTCCTTGTTAGCTGTCCTGGGTGAGTCCAATGAACTGGAGAGTAAGTGCTGCAACTCCGCTGAGTCTCAGGGCCCAGCTGGCACATGGACAGCCCAAAGATTCCAGTTTCTTGGATGTACACCTACCAACTCCAGCACCAAGTATAGGTTTAAATAGAAGGGACAGATGAGCCATGTGTAGGGAAGCCATAACAGTCCAACTCTGTCACTCTCAGGAGCACATACTCCAAAGAAGTGCCCACTGGCAAGGTACCAAACTCCGGAGCTATCTGCCCTGACCATAGGACCTGGGTATCTCCAGAGCCCCCAGGAGCCCTACTATTTGAGGTAGTATCCACTTTGGCAGTCTGTGAGTTCCTGCTGAGATTTGTATAAACATTACCTCTGGGATGACCTCCTGACTCACTCTGAAGTCTCTTAGCCATATAAACTCATTTGTCTTTACCTTTTCCCCCTTTTATTCGAGGTCTTTTTCCAGTTGCACCTAGATTGTCTTAAAGAGACAGTTTGTAGAAATACGGGCCTAAGGGCAAATTTGGCTAAGACCTTAGAAGAAAATGATGAATGTGTTATTGGAATTTGGAGGAAATACCTTCCTTGCTGTAAAATGGCAGAGAACTTGCAGAACTGTGTTCTGATGTTGGATGGAAGGAAGGCAGAATTTGTAAGTAATGAACTTGGATAATTAGTTGAGGAGATTTCCAAGCCAAGTATGGAAGGTGTAATTTGGTTTATCTTTGTTGCTTATAGTAAAATGTGAGAGGAAAGAGAAAAATTGAGAAGGGAACTGTTAAGCAAAAAGAAACTTGCAATTCAGGATTTGAAAATTTGTTGGCCTATCTGTATAATGTTCTTTGGAAACAAGGCCAAGGATGCTACTGGACAACTGTTTACTAAAAGGAGATTAGGTGTATGACTGATGGATCCAATCAACAATCTCAGGAGGAGCCAGAATTAGAGATGTGGTTGTCTAGGAAATATCTGTGGAGGACGCTCTTTACTGATGACTTGAACCCTGGTGAATTAGATGAAAAATTAACATGGTTATTGAGAATTTTATATCAGCAGAAGCACTTCTAGGCTTTACAGAAAGGGTCAGAGATAGGAGAAAATGAGGAAGAATGATTGCAGGGGGCAGGGCCATGGACACAAAAGTCTGAGCCCAAGGGTGGGGTCATCACCTGGCATTCAGAGAGAGTGGGACTGCCACTTCAGGGTACAGAAGGGTAGAGCACTGAATCAAAGAAGATTACTGAGGGCCTTGGAATCTACGGGATTTGCCCTGCAGGATTTCAGGTTTGCTTGGGACCCATGACTCCTTTTTCATTCCAAGCCCTCCCTTCTAGAATGGGAAAGACAATCCTATGCTGGTCTCATATTGTCTTTGGAAGCAGATAATGTATTTTATGGTTTCACATATCCACAGATGGAGATGAATTTTGCCTTACAATGAATCATACTGAGTGTCTCATCCATACCTGTTTTAGATGATTTAAAAGATGAGATTTGGACTTAGAGTTGATGCTGGATGCCTTAAGACCTTTGGGGATGTTGGGATGCAGTGAATGTTTTTTGCATGTGGTAAGGGCCAGAGGGCAGAATGTTGTGGATTGAATTGTGTCCATAAAAAAGATGTATTCATTTCCTGTCTCTCAGTATTGTGAATGTGATTGATTTTGGAAATAGCATCTTTGAATATGTTACTTAGTTAAGATCAGGCCAAATTGGATTAGAGTGTGCCCTAATCCCATATGACTTGTGTCATTTTGAGGAGAGGAAATTTGGACACAGGAAAGCAGAGAGATAAGGCAGACAGAGGTAGGGATTGAATTATACACAAGCCAAGTAATGTCATGTATTGGATGAAAGCCACTACCAGAACTCTACAGACTTCAGAGGAATTTTGGCCCTGATGACACCTTGATTTGGATTTCTAGCATCCAGAACAATAAATTATTGTTGTTTTAAGCCACATGTTTGTGGTACTTTTTAATGGCAACATTACGAAATTAAGACAACAAGAATCTGAGATACTGAGATATAGGACAGACAAGGCAGAGTTTGGGGATAGGTAGTAGAAGCCAGAAAAAGAAAACCAAAGAAGAAAAACAAACTTGTGTGTGGTCCTGCACTGGGAATATGATATCCTAGGATTGAGTTTGAGAGCACTGAGCACCTGAAAAATCATTTGGAGCAAGTGCTCAAAGAAATGTGGGTAGAAGGTGGGGACAGTTATGGGGAATTTTAACTAGTTATTAATTTAGAGAAAATCTGATCTTGGAAGTGTATGAGAGCAGTTACCTGATTTGGATTCATTGTTACCATCAAATTTACACTTCGTGAGAAGATGGGGGGAGAGAATCAGAGAAGTCTCCTTTCTTGTTTAAGCTAGATTGAATTTTACCATGGATAAATTATTGAATGTCCTCTTCTAAATTATAGTTATCTTATTGTTTATCTTTCCTGACTCTAATCACTTTTTTATTCATCACTTTTATTGATTCATATCAATAAAGAATACAATCCATCCAAAGTGTACAATCAATGGTATTTGGTATAATCACATAGTTGTTCATGCATTCAACACTTCAATTATTATTAGGACATTTTCATTATTCCAATAATAATAACAAAAAACAGACAAACAAAAAAGCTCTACTCCTTAATAATTCCCTCTCAATCTCTCTATGCTTCCCCTGCTGTACATAGTTGCTATTCTGTTTCCGCCTTTCTAATTTATTTGTTTTTATATTTTATAGATGGAGTCAAACAATATATAGCACCTCTTGTCTAGTTTCTTTAACTTACTATATTTCCTTTTTTTTACCCTTAATGGAAAATTATTAATATATTACTATACACCACTGTCCATATTTTGCTTTGATTGTATTTTTGCCTGATAGTAACATCTTATAACATTAACATACATTTTTTCAGTTTCAATGAAAAGGTCTTATATATGCAACATTATCCATATTCATATTTCATGAGGTTTTGCTATGCTATACAGTGTCATTAATCACTTTTTAATTAAAGTCATTTCATATTTTTTTGTTTTCCAACAGACTTTTAGATGTTAGATGGCAAGGATACCCTATTTTATGGATTTTTACTAGTAGCTGTCATCAGGACATAGTGTAGTCTGGTTGTTTAGAATAAGGGATATGGAGGCAGACAGACATAACATGATTGTGGTCTCTGAAGCATATTGTCTTTATCAGCTTCTTACCTTTAAAATGGATATCATTATTGTGAGGCATATACAAGGTTATATTTGTATATTACTTTTGGGACTTGGCAGTCAGAGGTCAGTATAAGAGTGCTATGACAGGTGTAGTATTGGATACTCAAGAAATGGTAATGATAATTATTTTTCCACCATGATTTACTCTTAATAGTGCTGAATATATGACTGTTGAAAGTAATAATTGAGTCTTTTAAGGCCAAACTATCAACATCACGTTACAAACATTCCTTCTTCCTTAGGGAAGGTAATCTCTGAGGTAACGATCCTGAGGGATTCTCTGCCTTAATTATCAGTTCATTGAGATCTCTAATCCAGAATAAAATTCTTTAGTTTCCTGTTACCCACTGGTCTGAAAAAGGTGCTGCCTTCTCTCTGGAAGCTGGAGAGGGACTTTAGGAAAATCCAACAATTAGGAACCATGATCTTTATTGTGGAAGAGTTACGAGATATATTAGAGGTTCTGATCCTTTAATCAGGACAGCGAGCAAAGGGTTCTAAATTCAGCTCTGTTATCCTTTGTTCACTGGGGCCACTTTCCTCCTGAGGACAATTGTGGATAAGAGACTGTACGGTAGCATTGAGGCTTTAAACTCGAGAGGTGAGTGCCTGCTTGATCCTGGTCTGTCATGTTACATGGTGGTGAAGAGCACATACTGCCTGAGATCACCTTCTGGCTCCAATTTAGGAGTTTTGTACTTTGGGCTAATTATTTAAATCTCAGTTGTCTCACCTGTAAAATAAGGATAATAATATTGTCACATAGCATTTAGATTAGAACTTGTCATAGTAATCACTAAATAAAGATGGCTTTACAAAATGATTAAGCTACAGGCAGTTGAGCTAAGACTTCTGGGAAAAACACAACTGTATCTTCCTACTAGTCCAGTACTGACCTAGAGGCAGAATCCCTGAGTAGAGTCACAATGGCTTCTACCTGTCAGAATTCTTTCTGAAAAGAGGCCCAGTTGTCAGTAACTGAAGCAGAAGCAGGATAGAGAAGGTCACAGAAAAGGGACTGACTTAAAAATCTAAAAGTCATCCAGGATATTTCTGACACCCCTTTCCCCAGGAGCACCAGCTCTCATCGTGGAAACAAAGTTTACTCTTGTCTTGTACTTTCTCCATAGCAATCAGTAAAGACCTTCCTACCCAAGCTTACATCTATCTCTGTGGTATCCAATCTTGAGAATCGTGGGTGGATACTGGGAGGGCGATAGTAATGTTTTTCTCTCTAATTGGTTCTTTCTGTTGCTCTCACAGACCCATCTAGAGGAGAATGACAGCTATGAACTCCTCTGTGACAGAGTTTATTCTTGCAGGTTTAACGGACCTGCCGGGACTCCAGATCCCCCTTTTCTTCCTGTTTCTATGCATTTATGTTGTCACCATTGTGGGAAACTTGGGCTTGATAACACTGATTGGACTGAATTCTCACCTGCACACTCCCATGTACTTTTTCCTC
>JAKSZT010054226.1:43074-86068 GCA_026826555.1 Tolypeutes matacus
GAGGAAAAAGTACATGGGAGTGTGCAGGTGAGAATTCAGTCCAATCAGTGTTATCAAGCCCAAGTTTCCCACAATGGTGACAACATAAATGCATAGAAACAGGAAGAAAAGGGGGATCTGGAGTCCCGGCAGGTCCGTTAAACCTGCAAGAATAAACTCTGTCACAGAGGAGTTCATAGCTGTCATTCTCCTCTAGATGGGTCTGTGAGAGCAACAGAAAGAACCAATTAGAGAGAAAAACATTACTATCGCCCTCCCAGTATCCACCCACGATTCTCAAGATTGGATACCACAGAGATAGATGTAAGCTTGGGTAGGAAGGTCTTTACTGATTGCTATGGAGAAAGTACAAGACAAGAGTAAACTTTGTTTCCACGATGAGAGCTGGTGCTCCTGGGGAAAGGGGTGTCAGAAATATCCTGGATGACTTTTAGATTTTTAAGTCAGTCCCTTTTCTGTGACCTTCTCTATCCTGCTTCTGCTTCAGTTACTGACAACTGGGCCTCTTTTCAGAAAGAATTCTGACAGGTAGAAGCCATTGTGACTCTACTCAGGGATTCTGCCTCTAGGTCAGTACTGGACTAGTAGGAAGATACAGTTGTGTTTTTCCCAGAAGTCTTAGCTCAACTGCCTGTAGCTTAATCATTTTGTAAAGCCATCTTTATTTAGTGATTACTATGACAAGTTCTAATCTAAATGCTATGTGACAATATTATTATCCTTATTTTACAGGTGAGACAACTGAGATTTAAATAATTAGCCCAAAGTACAAAACTCCTAAATTGGAGCCAGAAGGTGATCTCAGGCAGTATGTGCTCTTCACCACCATGTAACATGACAGACCAGGATCAAGCAGGCACTCACCTCTCGAGTTTAAAGCCTCAATGCTACCGTACAGTCTCTTATCCACAATTTTCCTCAGGAGGAAAGTGGCCCCAGTGAACAAAGGATAACAGAGCTGAATTTAGAACCCTTTGCTCGCTGTCCTGATTAAAGGATCAGAACCTCTAATATATCTCGTAACTCTTCCACAATAAAGATCATGGTTCCTAATTGTTGGATTTTCCTAAAGTCCCTCTCCAGCTTCCAGAGAGAAGGCAGCACCTTTTTCAGACCAGTGGGTAACAGGA
This sequence comes from Tolypeutes matacus, assembly GCA_026826555.1. Classification (NCBI taxonomy): domain Eukaryota; kingdom Metazoa; phylum Chordata; class Mammalia; order Cingulata; family Chlamyphoridae; genus Tolypeutes; species Tolypeutes matacus. Next base: position 44,205 of record JAKSZT010054226.1, read on the forward strand.
AACTAAAGAATTTTATTCTGGATTAGAGATCTCAATGAACTGATAATTAAGGCAGAGAATCCCTCAGGATCGTTACCTCAGAGATTACCTTCCCTAAGGAAGAAGGAATGTTTGTAACGTGATGTTGATAGTTTGGCCTTAAAAGACTCAATTATTACCTTCAACAGTCATATATTCAGCACTATTAAGAGTAAATCATGGTGAAAAAATAATTATCATTACCATTTCTTGAGTATCCAATACTACACCTGTCATAGCACTCTTATACTGACCTCTGACTGCCAAGTCCCAAAAGTAATATACAAATATAACCTTGTATATGCCTCACAATAATGATACCCATTTTAAAGGTAAGAAGCTGATAAAGACAATATGCTTCAGAGACCACAATCATGTTATGTCTGTCTGCCTCCATATCCCTTATTCTAAACAACCAGACTACACTATGTCCTGATGACAGCTACTAGTAAAAATCCATAAAATAGGGTCCTTGCCATCTAACATCTAAAAGTCTGTTGGAAAACAAAAAAATATGAAATGACTTTAATTAAAAAGTGATTAATGACACTGTATAGCATAGCAAAACCTCATGAAATATGAATATGGATAATGTTGCATATATAAGACCTTTTCATTGAAACTGAAAAAATGTATGTTAATGTTATAAGATGTTACTATCAGGCAAAAATACAATCAAAGCAAAATATGGACAGTGGTGTATAGTAATATATTAATAATTTTCCATTAAGGGTAAAAAAAGGAAATATAGTAAGTGAAAGAAACTAGACAAGAGGTGCTATATATTGTTTGACTCCATCTATAAAATATAAAAACAAATAAATTAGAAAGGCGGAAACAGAATAGCAACTATGCACAGCAGGGGAAGCACAGAGAGATTGAGAGGGAATTATTAAGGAGTAGAGCTTTTTTGTTTGTCTGTTTTTTGTTATTATTATTGGAATAATGAAAATGTCCTAATAATAATTGAAGTGTTGAATGCATGAACAACTATGTGATTATACCAAATACCATTGATTGTACACTTTGGATGGATTGTATTCTTTATTGATATGAATCAATAAAAGTGATGAATAAAAAAGTGATTAGAGTCAGGAAAGATAAACAATAAGATAACTATAATTTAGAAGAGGACATTCAATAATTTATCCATGGTAAAATTCAATCTAGCTTAAACAAGAAAGGAGACTTCTCTGATTCTCTCCCCCCATCTTCTCACGAAGTGTAAATTTGATGGTAACAATGAATCCAAATCAGGTAACTGCTCTCATACACTTCCAAGATCAGATTTTCTCTAAATTAATAACTAGTTAAAATTCCCCATAACTGTCCCCACCTTCTACCCACATTTCTTTGAGCACTTGCTCCAAATGATTTTTCAGGTGCTCAGTGCTCTCAAACTCAATCCTAGGATATCATATTCCCAGTGCAGGACCACACACAAGTTTGTTTTTCTTCTTTGGTTTTCTTTTTCTGGCTTCTACTACCTATCCCCAAACTCTGCCTTGTCTGTCCTATATCTCAGTATCTCAGATTCTTGTTGTCTTAATTTCGTAATGTTGCCATTAAAAAGTACCACAAACATGTGGCTTAAAACAACAATAATTTATTGTTCTGGATGCTAGAAATCCAAATCAAGGTGTCATCAGGGCCAAAATTCCTCTGAAGTCTGTAGAGTTCTGGTAGTGGCTTTCATCCAATACATGACATTACTTGGCTTGTGTATAATTCAATCCCTACCTCTGTCTGCCTTATCTCTCTGCTTTCCTGTGTCCAAATTTCCTCTCCTCAAAATGACACAAGTCATATGGGATTAGGGCACACTCTAATCCAATTTAGCCTGATCTTAACTAAGTAACATATTCAAAGATGCTATTTCCAAAATCAATCACATTCACAATACTGAGAGACAGGAAATGAATACATCTTTTTTATGGACACAATTCAATCCACAACATTCTGCCCTCTGGCCCTTACCACATGCAAAAAACATTCACTGCATCCCAACATCCCCAAAGGACTTAAGGCATCCAGCATCAACTCTAAGTCCAAATCTCATCTTTTAAATCATCTAAAACAGGTATGGATGAGACACTCAGTATGATTCATTGTAAGGCAAAATTCATCTCCATCTGTGGATATGTGAAACCATAAAATACATTATCTGCTTCCAAAGACAATATGAGACCAGCATAGGATTGTCTTTCCCATTCTAGAAGGGAGGGCTTGGAATGAAAAAGGAGTCATGGGTCCCAAGCAAACCTGAAATCCTGCAGGGCAAATCCCGTAGATTCCAAGGCCCTCAGTAATCTTCTTTGATTCAGTGCTCTACCCTTCTGTACCCTGAAGTGGCAGTCCCACTCTCTCTGAATGCCAGGTGATGACCCCACCCTTGGGCTCAGACTTTTGTGTCCATGGCCCTGCCCCCTGCAATCATTCTTCCTCATTTTCTCCTATCTCTGACCCTTTCTGTAAAGCCTAGAAGTGCTTCTGCTGATATAAAATTCTCAATAACCATGTTAATTTTTCATCTAATTCACCAGGGTTCAAGTCATCAGTAAAGAGGGTCCTCCACAGATATTTCCTAGACAACCACATCTCTAATTCTGGCTCCTCCTGAGATTGTTGATTGGATCCATCAGTCATACACCTAATCTCCTTTTAGTAAACAGTTGTCCAGTAGCATCCTTGGCCTTGTTTCCAAAGAACATTATACAGATAGGCCAACAAATTTTCAAATCCTGAATTGCAAGTTTCTTTTTGCTTAACAGTTCCCTTCTCAATTTTTCTCTTTCCTCTCACATTTTACTATAAGCAACAAAGATAAAACAAATTACACCTTCCATACTTGGCTTGGAAATCTCCTCAACTAATTATCCAAGTTCATTACTTACAAATTCTGCCTTCCTTCCATCCAACATCAGAACACAGTTCTGCAAGTTCTCTGCCATTTTACAGCAAGGAAGGTATTTCCTCCAAATTCCAATAACACATTCATCATTTTCTTCTAAGGTCTTAGCCAAATTTGCCCTTAGGCCCGTATTTCTACAAACTGTCTCTTTAAGACAATCTAGGTGCAACTGGAAAAAGACCTCGAATAAAAGGGGGAAAAGGTAAAGACAAATGAGTTTATATGGCTAAGAGACTTCAGAGTGAGTCAGGAGGTCATCCCAGAGGTAATGTTTATACAAATCTCAGCAGGAACTCACAGACTGCCAAAGTGGATACTACCTCAAATAGTAGGGCTCCTGGGGGCTCTGGAGATACCCAGGTCCTATGGTCAGGGCAGATAGCTCTGGAGTTTGGTGCCTTGCCAGTGGGCACTTCTTTGGAGTATGTGCTCCTGAGAGTGACAGAGTTGGACTGTTATGGCTTCCCTACACATGGCTCATCTGTCCCTTCTATTTAAACCTATACTTGGTGCTGGAGTTGGTAGGTGTACATCCAAGAAACTGGAATCTTTGGGCTGTCCATGTGCCAGCTGGGCCCTGAGACTCAGCGGAGTTGCAGCACTTACTCTCCAGTTCATTGGACTCACCCAGGACAGCTAACAAGGAGGTGAGGATGGACAACCACCATACCAAGGAAACAAGAGAACCTACAACTGCAAGCAAGAGAGTCCCATCCATCGGCTGTATGGAATCACAGCCCCCTCTCAATTAGAGGTGGAGTGGACATCACCATCCCAGAATCCTCAGGATTAGGGAATGAACTATGTACTACAGTGGACTTACTAGTATTATACAATAGACTTGTTGTGATTCTGGCAATGGAAGAAATTAGCATTGATGTGGAAGCAGTGGCCACTGGAGGCTCTGGGGGAAGGGGGAGGGAAAAACAGGTGTAATGCAGGGGCTTTTTCGAGACTTGGGAATCGTCCTGAATGGCACTGCAATGACAGATATAGGCCATTATATATATTCTCATTGCCTGCAGAATTGTGTGTGTGGGGGGGGAAATGTAAACTAAAATGTGAACTATGGTCCATGCTCAGTGGTAATGCCCCAGGATGCGTTTATCAATTGCAATGAATGTGCCACACTAATGAAGGATGTTCTTTATGTGGGAGGGTGTGGGTGTTGTGGGGAGTGGGACATATGGGAATATTTTTTGTGTAACATTTGTGTAATCTAAGTATCTTTAAAAATATATAAAAAAAATTTTTAAAAAGGACAATCTAGGCTTTTATTATCAAGTCCTCAAAATTCTCCCTGCCTCTAACCACTTCCAAATTCCAAGGCCAATTCCACATTTTTACATAATTAATACAGCAGCATTCCACTTCCCTATACCAAAAATTATCTTAGTCTCTTAGGGTTATTCTAACAAACTACCAAAACCTGGGTGACTTAAAACAACAGGGATGTACTGCCTCACAGTTCTGGAGGCCATAAATCAAAAAATAAGAAAAGAGAGACAGAGAGAAGCATATGATCCCAGATAAAAATGCACATGTGGAGTACTAGAAATGGTAAATATGTGGGTAGATACAAAAAAATATTTTTGACATTACTTGAAAATTCAAATTATTCTACTTCAAACAAAAGAAAAATAATTTATAGTGATTTATAATACACGTAGAAATAAAATCTATAAAATGAGGTAGCACAGTAAAACATCATGCATTAATACAAATAAAATGATAAAAAATAATAAAAAATATGGAAGTATAGCTAAAATTCCAGTAGAAGAGCTAACATGAAATACTGAAAAACACTAAAAAAAAATTCAAGAGATGGTAGGAAAAGACAACAAATTGGGATTAGCATTTGAGAAAATCAATCAACATTAATCATTACATAATAGAAGAAAGGAGTAAAATCATATAATCATATCACTAGCTGAAGAAAGAGTATTTGATAAAAGTTAGTACCTATTCATGATAAATAAAAAAAAACTCTCAGCAAATTAGGAATATAAAAAACATCCTGTATGTGATAATTGCAAGGAGAGTAATAAAAAAAATCCCTCTTAACTGCCTCTGCCCTTCAGTCACGTCTCTCTGAACACTCTTTGTAACTAACTGTTCAGTGCTGCTCAGTGATCTCAAACTGAATCCTCATTGATAAGATTCCTAGTATATGTTTGTTCTTCCTATTTTCTTTGCATAAAGGGTCCTAAAGGATGGAATAGAAGATATTAAACCATCTTTATTGACACGTGATATAAGTATACCTAGAAAATACAAAGAAATCTAAAAACTATCTTTAAAGAGTAGATTTGACAAGGTCATGGAATACATGGTTACTATTTAAAATTAATTGTTAGGGAAGCAAATGTGCTGAAGCAGCTGGGCTTCCGCCTACCACATGGGAGGTCCCGGGTTCAATTCCCAGTGCTTCCTAAAGAAGATGAGCAAGACAGTGAGTTGGCGTGACAGGCTGGCACAACGAGTTGACACAACAAGATGATGCAGTGAGACAACACAACCAGGAGACACAGTGAAGAAAACATAATGAGAGACACAACAAACAAGGAGGAGAGGTGGCTCAAGTGATTAAGCACCTTCCTCCCACATGAGAGGCGCTGGGTTCAGTTCCCGGTGCCTCCTAGAAAAGACGAGCAATTAAGGTGGTAGAAATAAATTAAATATTAATTAATTAAAAAATAAAATTAATTGTTATTTCTATGTACCAGAAAAAAATTTTATAAAATTAAATTTTAAAATACCATTTACACTAACAACAACAAAAATCATGAAACGAGTTTAAAATAATAAAATTAGTATATGGCTTTTATGCTAAAAATTAAAAATATGGCTAAATAATTTTAATAAAATCTAAATAAATGGAAAGATAGATTATTTTCATAGGATGGAAAAACTAAGTATTCCTAATTTGATAAGTTGACCTTAATATATGGATTCAATTAAATCCCAATAAAAATAGGAGAAGATTTCTTGATAGAATTTGACAAGATGATTCTAAAATTTATATGAAAATACAACAGATCTAGAAATAACTGGAAAAAAAGTAAGCTGGAGAACTTACACTACTTGACTTCAAGATTTATATAAAGTTATAGTAATTAGAACAGTGGAGTTCTGTAATAAAGATATACAAAAAGATTAATGGTACAGATTAGATTGTCCAGAAATAGACCCAAGCATATAGGTTCAATTGATTCTTTATAAAGGTGGCAAATCAATTCAATGGGAAAAAAATATTTTTAATGAATGTTTCTGGAATAACTGAATAAAAACATAAATGATCCTTGACCTCTACCTCACACAATATCCGAGTAATCCATTATGGATCTAATGTAGATTTAATTTAAAACAAAAAAAAATTTTAAAGCTACTTAGATTATACAAATGTCACATAAAAAATATAGGGGAATCCCATATGCCCCGCTCTCCATACCTCCCACATTTTCCCACATTAACAACATCCTTCATTAGTGAGGTACATTCATTGCAGTTGATGAACACATTTTGGAGCATTGCCATTAAGCGTGGATTAAAGTTTACATTGTAGTTTACACTCTCTCCCACCCAATTCTGTAGGTTATGGCAAGATTTATAATGGCCTGTATCTGTCATTGCAATGGAATTCGGGACAATTCTAAGTTCCAAAAATGCCCCTGTATTACACCTGTTTTTCCCTCTCCCTGCCCTCAGAACCTCCAGTGGCCACTGCCTCCACATCAATAATATAATTTCTTCCATTACTAGAATCACAATAAGTTTATAGTAGAATATCTGTAAGTCTACTTTAGTCCGTAGTTTATTCCCCAATCCCGAGGATTCTGGGATGGTGATGTCCACTCCACCTCTAATTGAGAGGGGGCTGTGATCCCATAGGGCCGATGGATGGGACTCTCTTGCTTGCAGTTTTAGCCACTCTTGGTTCCTTAGTATGTTGGTTGTCTATCATCACCTCCGTGTTAGTTGTGCTGGGTGAGACCAATGAACTGGAGAGTAGGTGTTGCAACTCCATTGAGATTCAGGGCCCAGCTTGCACATGGACAGCCCAAAGATTTAAGTCTCTTGGACATACATCTACCAACTCTAGTACTAATTATAGGTTAAAATAGAAGGACAGAAGAGCCATGTATAGGGAAACCACAAGTGATCTTTCTATCAAGGCCATGTTGAACTGCATCAAAGTTTATAAAAGTGTATGGTCCAAAATGTAAACCATTTACCATGATTGGTAGCTATGTTTCAATATTTGTACATCAGTTGTAACAAACATACCATCCACATATAAAATGTTATTAATAGGGGGAGGGGGAAAGGGGGAGGATGTTGGGTATATGGAATGCCCTGTATTCAGTACATGTCTTTTCTGTAACCTAAAACTTCTCTGAGGACAAAATGAAAAAGAAAAAAGTAAGACATCGGGGGAATAAACAGAAGACAATGTCACTGTACATATGGGACAACAGATCTTACACTGATGAGAGGAAAAATGTCAAAACAATTTTTTAAACATTTTTTTCATTATTTTTATTATCCCAAATTTTTATTTTTAAAAAGCTTTTTTGTATTTTATTTCTTATTTTTTAAACTATCATTATTATTTCATTTTCTTATTAGTCGTATTTGGCTATTTTATTGGCTTCATTTTTGAAGAAGTTTTGGATCACAAAAGGGTTATAACTGTGGCAGGGGAGGATCATTGGTACAGGTTGCAAGTGATGGGGGATACATGGGAGGAAGCTCACCTGGGCATACATATAAGGCATGTAAATGTGTTCAAATGATCATGGGGCATTGTCACAGTGGGTGGTTTTAACAAAATATCAAATTCCCATCCTAGGGAGCTCTGCCACATTCTCTAATAGATCAGCAAGAACCCCCAAGTACAGGGGCAATGACTAGTGAAGGAGGATAGTCCATTGACAAGCCCTTGATATTGATGGCTGTGCATATGAAAAATATAGATTCAATTTAATACTAAACCAATAAAGCTTCTTGGGGAAAACAGGAGAGTATCTCCAAGGCCTTAGAGTAGCAAAGATTTCTTAAGTACAAATGGCACTAACTATAAAAGAAAAACTACATATTTAATTTGATTAAAATGAAATTTCAAAATACACCATTAAAAAGTAAGAAGACAAACCAAAACCAGGGAGAAAATATTCACAATATATGTATCTCTCAAAGACTGATATCTAGAATATATAAAAACTCCTACAGATAAATTAATGGACCAAAGATATAAACAGATATTTAAGAGGACATACAAATAGCCAATTAGCATATGAAAAGTTGCTAAAAAGCATTATTTATTAGAAAAATACAAATTAAGACTATAATGAGCTCTCACTACACACCAATCATGATAACTAAAATAAAAAATACTGACAACCTCAATTATAGGCAAGAATGTGAAGCAAATGGAACTCTTATAGAATCTACTAAGAATGAAAAAAGGTGCAACTATTTGGAAAACCAGTAGCACCTAATAAAGCAAAAGCTAGAGGAGATGTAGCTCAAGCAGTTGAGCTCCCACCTCTCACACGGGAGGTCCTGGGTTGGGTTCCCGATGCCTCCTGAAAAAACAAAAATAAAACAAGCAAAATAAATGATAAAACCAACTCAAGAAGCCAATGTGGCTCAATAGTGAGTACCAGCTTCCCACAAAGAGGTCTTGGGCTCAATCCCCAGCTCCTGGTATCTCAAAAAAAAAAAAAAAAGCTACACCTACCTTGTAACCCCAGCAACTCCACTCTTAGGCATATACTAAATTTTAAAAAACGGAGTGCATATGTACACAAAAAGACTCATATATAAATGTTCATAGTAGCTTTATTCATAATAGCCAAAAACTGAAAATGATCCAAGTAAACATCAATAAGAAAAACAAACTCTGCCATATGCATACAATGGAATACGATTCAAAAGTAAAAAATAATAAACTATTGAGTCACAAAACAACTTGGGTAAACCTTGAAAAGATTAAGGGATTAGTCTGCAAAAATATACCTGAAACACACTGAAAGTCACCTAGATTGCTAAGTTTAGAGGCAATTTGTTAGCCAATGGGTAACCTCTAAGAGTCTTTGAGAGAATGATTGACATTCACTGACTCATTCCACAAATTTTAATTTAAAAGTGATATGGTACAAATATTCTCGCTGACCTGATTTTGTGATAATCAGGGTAGGCTAATCATTCACTATGTTAGAAACCATGCATGTGTCCCCAGACCTAGTTTTACTCCCTAGGTCTGTTTTTTGGAATGCTGGTGATAAACTAAGACTGATTTATTATATGACCATCCTGTATGGGAAAAGACTGTAACTTTGAGTGTCTTTGGTCAACCTTAAGAGATATAGCAGGGGCACAGATGTGGCTCGGGTGGTTGGGCTCCGTCTCCCATGTGGAGGGACCTGGTGCGATCCCTGGGACCTCCCAGTAAAAATTAAAAAAAGAAAAATATAGAAGGCGCGTGGGCCACCAGGCCCCATGCATGGGTGTGCCGCCAGTCCCCGTAACGCAGCAAGATGATGACGTAACAGGAGAGTGACATAAGGGAGAGCCAAGACGAGACACACTGAAAAACCAGGAGCTGAGGTGGTACAGGTGGTAGGATGCCTCTTTCCCACATTGCACATTCTGAGGATCGAATCTCAGTGAAGATAGGAGGAAAAGGATGGGGGGAGAGGGTAGAAAATGGACACAGAGAATGGACACAGAAACATCAAAAACAGGGTGGGAGGTAAAAATGGATAAAAGTAAATAAATAAGTAAATAAATCATTGGAGGGAGTGTATAGAGGAGGAAGATACAGACTATAGTTGGTGGTGATACTTTGGTGATGCTCTTTCATGATTTGTTGGCAAATGTTTCGCAACAATGTGGGGTGTTTGTGGGGGGGGGGGTGATGTGTGGGAGCCCTGTATGATGTTATGCATGTTTGTTTTGTAGGTTCACAGTGTTTACAGAATACATATAGTTTATGTATGTTCATGTATGAATGATATACTTCAATAAATTGTTTTAAAAAATAAAAGTGATGTCAGGCACTGTTCAGGGGCTGCAGATACATCACTGCACAAAACAAGTTTTCCCTCCTTTCATAAGCATTTATTCTAGTGGGGGGGTAGAGAAAACAATAAATAAAACACATAAGTAATTTTTGAAGTATATTAGAAGATATTAAGGGCTATAAAAAGTAAAATGTGGGAAAGTGACATCAAGAAGATGGCATGGTAAGATACTCTGGACAAATGGTCCATCCCACCTCCCATGTCTTGGTTTCCTGGCTGCAAACACAATACAAAAAAAAAAAAAATGTATTAGCTCCCAGTTTCAGAGTATAAGGCTTGCTTCTTCCTGGGGTTGATATCTTCTGGCTGGCCAGCAATTTGGGGGGTTCCTTAGCTTTTCCATTACATGGCAATGCAAATGGTAGTGTCTTCTTCTTTCTCTTCCAGGTTCTGTTAACTTCCACCTTCTGGCTGCTCCTTGTGGTTTATCTTCCTGTGTCCAGTTTCCTTTGCTTACAAGGACTTCAGCCCTATTGGATTTAGGCCTATCCTCATTCAGTTTGGGCACACATTAATAACATCTTCAAAGGTCTTATTTACAAGTGGGGTTCACACCCATGGGACCAGGGATTGGTACCTGAACATACCTTTCATGGGGAACATAATTTAATCCCTGACATCCTACAAAAAAAAAAAAAAAAAAAAAAAAAAAAAAAAAAAAAAAAAACAAGCCAAAACAGACCCAACTTTTGCAGAACTCTGTAATGTACTCGAGTAAACAGCAGCTAGCCAAACATATAATCAGGAAAAAGGAAAACTAAAAATGAGAGGAAAGCTGCAGGTTGCTTTTCTTTGCCTGGACCTCTCCCCATCCTTAAGCTCAGCACAGCACTGACTGTGGACTGCACATCCTATGCAGTAGTCTATATTCCTAGTATGGCAGTCTGCATTCTTTGTGAAGCTCTCACTCAGTGTGGGTATGTCCACACAAAACTACCATGAAAGACTGCCTCAAGGCAATCCTTAGTTTTGCCTAGTCCAGAATTACTTTGGGTGGCAAAGCAGGGTGGAGAAGCTATATGGAGAAGTGTCACAGAACACAGCAAAACACAGCCACAGGGAGCAAAATGCTATAGTTGAGACATAAAATGCAGTACCCAGGAACCAGAAAGAGAGGGGAAAGATATATATATATATATATATGTATTTTTTTTTTAAGATGCTAAACTAAGACACCCAAGAGAATTCATGCATACTGGAGAATTTTTTAAAGCAACCACTCAAGACCTGGGCAAGACAGATGATAAGAAAATCCAGAAAAGAACCCAAATATTCACAATGGCTGATCACTGAGCTCAGTAAAAACTAGGCTAAGTGTTGAAGGAGAGCCTCAACACAGAACCTACCTACACTACTGTATTCAACCATCAAAACACACACACAAAAGGAAAATCCTGGGGAAAATGAAGAAATTATTTCCAGAGGTAAAACAATAAAATAATCAAATTCCACACTTCAACAAAAAAATCACAAAGGATACAAAGAAACAGGAAGAGACAGCCCATTTTAAGGAACAAAATAAAGCAAAAGAAACTATCCCTGATGAAGCCCAGACATTGAAATTAATAGACAATAAGCAACATTCCTAAATAAATTGAATGACCTAAAGGAAAACATGGAAAAAGAACTAAAGGAAATCGGGAAACAATAATAACCAAAGGAAGAAATTTTAAATTTTAAAAAGAAACCCCACAGGATTATTGGTGGGGGGTGTCTGGGAGGGGGGATTCATGGGAGTAAGTTCATCTGAATATACATAAAAGATATACAAAATTGTTCAAATGATCAAAGTATGGGGCATGGTCACGGTGGGTGGACAATCACTCAATAAATGAGGGAATCTGAATTCCTAGCCTGGAGAGCTCTGCCACAGTCTCCAAGGGAGCAGCAACAGTCCTCTGAGTACATGGACAGTGTCTGTGAAAAAAGGATGGCCCACTGATAAGTTCTTGTTATTGATGACTTCCCTTATGAGTCTTTGCTCTTGTAACTGAAACTTAGCTTACCGTTATGGGGTGCCTAAGGGTTGCCACCCGAGAGCCCCCTTGTTGCTCAAATGTGGCCTCTCTCTAAGCCAAACTCAGCATATGAATGCATTACCTTCCCCCCCCCCCCGCTGCGTGGGACATGACTCCTGGGGATGAGCCTCCCTGGCAACGAGGGATTAATACCAAGTGCCAACTGGCAACACAACTGGGAAAAGACCTTGAATAAAAGGGGGAAAACGTAAAGACAAATGAATTCAAGTGGCTAAGAGACTTCAAAGAGAGTCGGGAGGTCATCCCAGAGGTAACTCTTACGCACACCTCAGTAGGAGCTCATAGAACATCAAAGTGCATATCACCCCACACAGTGGGGCTCCTGAGGACTCTGGAGACACTCAGGACCTATATAAGTGGGGATAGCCCCAGAGACTGATGCCTTAACAGTGGGCTCTATTTTGGAATCTGTGCTCCTGAGAGTGACAGAATTGGACTCAAATAAGTCCTCCCTGCACACGGTTCATCAGTCCCTTCTATTCAAACCTATATGTGATGCTGGAGTTTTTAGGTATACTTCCAGAGACTGGAGCCTCGGGCCTACCTATGTGCCAGGTGTGCGTGGAATCTCAGTGGAGCTGCAACTCCTACCCTACAGCTCAATGGACTCATCCAAGTCATCTGGCAAGGAGACAACGATGGGCAGCAGCCATCCCAGGGAATGGAGAGGGCCTGCATGTGCAGGCAGGATCATCCCACCCACCATATCCATGGGATATAAGCCCTCTCTCATTTGGAGGTAGAGTGGACATCACCATCCCAGTCCCCTCAGGATTGTGGGAAGAACTATGGACTAGAGTGGACTTAATGGTATTCTGTTGTACACATATGGTGATTCTAGCAATGGAAGAAATTATAACAGTGAGGTAGAGCTGGTGGCCACTGGATAATTTCGGGGCAGGGAGGGGATATGCAGTTGAAATACAGGGGCTTTTTTGGGACTTGGAGGTTGTCCTGAATGCCGTTGTGGCAACGAATGTAGGCCATTTTAAATCAGCACACACCATTCAGAACTGTGTGGAAGAGAGTGTGGTCTACGATGTGAACTGTGGTCTATGGTTGATGGCAAGGCCCCAGGATGTGTAAGTCCATTGAGGGTGATGGGCCACACTTGTGGGAGATGTTTGTGTGGGATATGGTGGGAGGTGTGGGAGGTGGGGAACATGGGAATCCCTGTAGGTTCCGTGTAATATTTAGGTAATCTAAGCACCTTTTAAATATATATATATAAAACATTTTTGTAAGCAAATGCACATATATGCATATATATTTATATATCATTTTACAAATATTGGTATGTATTGTGAAAAATTTGATTTTTACCCACAATAAAAAATAAATAAATTAAAAAAAAAAAAAAGGAACCCCACAAAACTGATCTGGAGATGAATCATACAATACCTGAAATTAAAACGTCACTAAAAAGGGCTTCTGTCGTGAGTTGCACACGTAGGGCCCCTCATTTGTTCTTTGTGCGGAATTGACATCAAGAGATTTCGGAAGCATAATTTTTGTTATTAGGGCAGCTTGTGATCATTGACCCTGGTGCCCCGCCCCCTCCCCCCCCCAAAAAAAACAACAACACTTCACTAGAAGGATTCAGCAGTAGACAGAGAGAAGAAAGAATCAGTGAACTTGATGGTGGACGATGTAAATTATTCAGTCTGGTGAATATAAACAAAAAAGAATGAAAAAAGTGAGCAGAGCAGAGAGGGAGTACCTCAGTGTTTAAACTCCTGCTTCACATACATAAGGTCCAGGGTTCAATCCCTGGTACCTTCTAAAAAAATAAAAATAAAAAGTGAGCAGTGCCCAACGGACTTGTGGGACATGAAGTATAGCAGGATACACATTATGGGAGTCCAAGAAAGAGAAGAGAAAATTAAAGGGAAGAAATAATATTTGAAGAAATAATAGCCAAAAACTTCCCAAAATTGACAAAAGGCATTAATACACACATCCCAGAAGCCCAACAAACTCCAAATAGGATAAACTCAGAGATCTACGCCAAGACACATTAAATAATTAAACTGTTGAGGGCCAAAGAGGCTCCAAAAAGCAGCAAGAGAGAAGCAACTTATCATGTACACGGGATCCTTAATATTAAGTGTTCATCAGAAACAAAGAGGCAAGAAGGCAATGGAGTAACATATTTAAACTGCTGAATGAGAAAAATTGCCACCTAAGAATTCAATATCTGACAAACCTGTCCATCAAAAATGAAGGAGAGTTTAAGACATTCTCAGATAAAAGCTAAAGGAATTCATCAGCACTAGACCTGTCCACAAGAAATGCTAATCAGAGTTCACCTTGAAAGGAGAAGACACTAGACAGTAGCTTGGAGCCATATGAAGAAATAAAGATCTCCAATAAAGTTGACTACATGGGTAAATTAAAATGCCAATATTATTTTAGTCTTTATCTGTAAACTCTACTTTTTATTTCTTACAAGATCTAAAATACAAATGAATAAGAATTAATCATATTTCTATGTTACTGGGCACACAAAATAAAAAGAGGTAATGAGTGACAAGAATAACAAAGAGGGGACAGAGCAGTTTAGCAGACACTGTGTATGTTATTGAAGTTAAGTTGGAATCAATTCAAACTAGACTGTTGTAGAATTAGTATGTTAAATATAAACTTCGTGGTAACCACAAAAAAAAATCTTTAAAATATACAGAAAAGGAAATGAAAAGGGGGTAAAATTATTTCACTACAAAAGATCAACTATACACAAAAGAACTTTAAAGATATCATGTTTATGGAAATAAGCCAAACACTAAAAGGCAAATACTGTGTGATCTTGTTGATATGAAATACCTAGAATAAGCAAATTCATAGAAACAGAAAGTAGATTACAGGTTTCTGGGGACTGAGGAGTAAGGGGAATGGCAATTATTGCTTAAGGGTTGCAGAGTTTCTGTTCAAGGGGATGAAAATGTTTAGGTAAGATATGTTGGTGATGATACCATAATATTGTGATTGTAATGGATACCAATTAATTGTACACTTGAAAATGGTTCACTGAGTGGGAAAGAGTGTGGTCTACAGTGTGAAATGGGAATTTTTAACCTGTATATATATATTATTACAATAAAAATTTGTTTAAAATTATGGGATGCAGCAAAGAGTGCTCAGAGGGAAATTATAATTGTAAACTCATCATTAAGAAAGAACCTCTCAAATCAATAACCTAACTTCACATCTTGAGGAAATAGAAAAAGAAGAGCAAACTAAATTAAAAGTTAGAAGAACAATAAAGATTAGAAATAATAAAGATTAGAGCAGAGAAAAGAATAGAAAAACAATCGAGAGAATCATGAAAACAAAAAAAAAAATGGTTCTTTTAAAGATCTGTAAATTGGTAAAAATTTTAGCCTCATTGACAAAGAAAAAAGAGAAGATATAAAGTACTAAAATGAGAAATGGAAGTAGGGACATTACTACTGATTTTACAGAAATTAAAAGGGTGATAACAACAAATAATAAATTAGATGATTCAGAAAAATTTCTAGAAATATAAAACATACCTAAAATGACTCAAGAAGAAATAGAATATCTCAACAGCAAGTAAGAAGATTTAATCAGCAATCCAACAGCTTCCAAAAAGAAAAGTCCAGGTCCAGATGGCTTCATTGATGAATTCCCATCACACATTCAAAGAACCAATCATTCTCAAACTCCTCCAAAAAAAAAATTGAAGATGAAGGAACTCTTCTTAACTCATTCTATGAGGCCAGCATTACCCTGATACCAAAGCCAGATAAAGACATCACAAGGAAAGAAATTTACATGCCAGTTTCCTTTATGAATATAGATGCAAAAAAAATCCTCAACTAAATAATAGCAAATCAAATCCACCAGCATATGAAAAATATTACACACCATTAAGAGTGGGATTTATCCCAGGAGTGTACGGTGGTTTACCATTAAAAAAAAACAATGTAATAAATCATATTAACATAATGAAGGAAAAAACACAGGATCATCTCGACTGACAAATAAAAGACATTTGGCAAAATCCAACTCATTCTGATTAAAAAAAAAAAAAAAACACTCAGAAAACTATGAATAGAAGGGAACATCCTCAACATGATAAAAGGCATTTATGAAAAAGCCATGATTAACATTACAAGCAATGATGAAAGACTGACCCACTTCTCTCTGAAGTCAGGAACATGGCAAGAACGCCTGCTTCCACCACTGATACCCAAATTGTCTGGAAAGTTGTAGACAGAACAATAAGACAAGAAACAGAAATTAAAGGTATCCAAATTGGAAAGGAAGAAGTAAAACTCTCTCTCTTCACAGATGCTATGATCCTTTATGTATAAAATCCAAAATAATTCACAAGAAAAGTAATAGGGCTCATAAACAAATTGCACAACATTGCAGGCTCCAAGACTGGCACAAACAATGAACAATCCAAAATGGAAATCAAGAAAACAATTCCATTTACAATGGCATGTAAAAGAATAAAATATCTTGAAATAAATTTAATCAAGGAGGTAAAAGACGAATATGCTGGAAGTTTTGTTTTTTTTTTTTTTTTTTAATTGCTAAAAGAAATTAAGGAAGACCTAAATAAATGGCAAGAGTTGCAGAGTTTCTGTTTGGGATGATGAAAACATTTCAGTAATGGATGGTGGTGATCATAGCACAACACTGTGAATGTAATTAATATCGCTGAATTATACACTGAAAAGTGGTTAAAATGGGAAATTTTGAGTTGTATATATGTTACCACAATAAAAAGGTTATTTAAAAATTAAAACAAGGAAATAGATATTAAAGGTTGTAAGTTTAAGCAGGATGGTGGGTTAGGCGTCTATGTGAAAGTGACATTTGAACAAATATTTGAAAGACTATGGTCAAAGTTGTGTTTGCTAAGATCAGTACTCTAATGGACCAATGAATGAACACTAATTAATGTATCACTCCTCCCAGGTAACACATTTTTGTCCTGTGCTTCATGTGAACAACTTCACCCAAAGTACTTTCTCTAATGGAGGAAATTTTGGACATAAAGCTAGAGAGGCAAAAGAACTTTCTGCGCTCTACACAAATCACCAGTCATGTAATAAAGTCACTGCCTGCACACATTTCTGGTCTTAGACACCCAGCACCAACGACTCTAAATCCCCTTAATTTTCAAATCAACTTTCAGAAAGGGATCTGATAAACTCTTTTGTACTAGGACTAATTGACCTGGTTATGTGGCCACCTACACAGCACATCCTCTCACATGATATTTATATTTTTAGCCAAAAGGGGGAAAATGTTATTTGGGGAAATAAAATCTTCAGTGAACAAGTGGGTAAGTTTTGCTTGCAGTGCTTGAGAAATTTATGGAATCATACCACTAAGAAGCCCAGCTTCTTGTCAAGTCCAACTCTAATCATTGCACCAAGCCTGCTTATGTTTATGAGTATGCATGTGCACACATTCAATATCTGCTCACTTATCAACCTCTGTGAGACATTTTCAGCCAATGCCCCAAAATACCTGTGCCTCGTTTGCAGATTTACACTTAGAATACTGCTGTGTTCTACAGTGAGTCTGTTGAATCCCAAATGCCCAGTCCTAATCCCACATCATGTAACTTAAAAATAGAGAAAAACAATTATCATCAACTCTCATAGGGACACAAGGGCAAAGAAGAACTCAGGGGTTCATTAAAAGTCGACTTTCCTCTAAAACCTTAGAGGTTTCTTTGTATGATGTGACACCAGGAAAAGTTCCTCTGAGTAGATGTCACCTCAGAGACTTTTGCAATGAAAACTATTTCAAATATATCACAACCATGGCTTTTCCAAACTCAAGTTCCCTGAGGATTTGTTCCAGCCACAAGAATGGAGCAGTTTGAAAGAAATATTATTAACCATGTTCATTTTGGTACAAAACCTTTCCCTTTCTAAAATCTGAATCTCTGCATAATGGCTTCTTTGCTTTAGTAATTTGTAGTATAGATACATAAATAATAAAATATATTTATACACTATACCTATTATTACATATAATGTAAATATATGTCTGATACTTACACATGTATACAATGTCTTTGCATATATGTCTCAAGAGCTTTGGTAGACCACCAGATACCACTAATATGGCCCTAAGTGAGCTGCCCATCACTACACTCCAGAGAAACACAAGAATAGACTAACTCCAACAAGAAGAGGCACAGAGCCTGGCTGGAGAGAAAAGATGGCAGCTGAGAGGGCTTCATTTGAATTGGCCTAAGTTGGCTCCTGAAGAAGTGAATAAAATTAAGCTCATTAAACATGAGTCATATTGAAATGCAGTCTTCATGTCAATTAATTTTTAAAAGTGTGTAAATACCCAACACTCAGCTTTAACAATTATCACTTTGTACTTCTTGTATCTTTATCTCTACCCATATCCCTTGCCTATTTGATAATACTATTATTTGATTTGTCTGACATTTGCAAACATTTAATGCATACATATTAACTGTTAACTTTTTACAAATGTACACATTTGGGTAACCTACATCCTACAAGGGTATCAAGCTTTTCCAACTCCTACATAGTTTCCACATACCCTTTCCTAACCAATCCCCTCCCGCCCCCCCCCAGAGAAAACCTACGCTTTATTTTCCACTGTAGATTAAGTTTATCAGTTCTAGAACTATACATAAATGGAATCATAAAGTATTTATTCTTTTGTGTCTGGCAATTATATAAATATTTAGGAGTACAATTGATGATTCATATGGTAACTTTACATTTAATTCTATAAAATTGTCAAACCCTTTTCTAAAGTGGCTGCATCATTTCACATTTGTGTCAGCAATGTGTAAGATTTCCATTTGCCCATATCCTGATAATTCAAGGCTGTTCAAGTCCAGTCTCCTATATACAACTTCCATTTGATGATGACGTTCTGCTATGCAGGTCCTACTTTATGGCTTGGTGGGTCAGACGACAGCCAGTTCATCATGCACATCTCAGGTTGCATGGTAAATTGGTGGCCCGTGGATAAGTGTTCAGTCACTACTAAGGCCCAGTAGCAGGCTAAAAGCTGTTTGTCAAAAGGAGAGTAGTTACCCACAGAACATGCCATGCCTTTCCCACAAAATCCTATGGGTATGTGCTATGATTCTCTTAAAGGGGCCTGCCAAAGGCACCAAACAGCATTTGTATCTGCCACTGACATTTTAGCCACCATTGGCTCTGCTGGAGCATATAATCCAAGTGACAGAACATCTTGCAGAGTAGCGTTGATCTTTGCACAGTCTTCTCTTCTTCTGGTTGCACTCAAATAAGATGCTTTTTGGGTCCCTCAGTGTGGTGGTTTGAAGCTATATGCACCCCAGAAAGGCAAGTTCTTAAATTCAAATTTAATCCACTCCTCTGGGTATGGACCCATTGTAAGTAGGACCTTTTGATGAGTTACTTCCATTAAAGTGTGACCCATCTAATTCATGATGGGTCTTAATCTTCTTAATGGAGACCTTTAAAATCAGAATGAAGAGAGAGAGAGAAAGAGAGAGAGAGAGAGAGAGAGAGAGAGAGAGAGCGCACACGCCTTGGAAGCAAGAAACTGAAACCAGCAAGACCCAGGAGAGAAGGGAAAGACCAGCAGATGCCTTCATTTGTCTTGCCATGTGTCAGAGGAGTCAAGGATCACTGGCAGCTGGTCTTTGAGAAGAAAGCATCGCCTTGATAATGCCTTGATTTGGAAATTTTCCTGGACTACAATAAGTGAATAAATTTCCAAACCATTTCATGGTCTTGCTTTAAGCAGCCTAAGAAACCGAAACACAGTAAGTGGGCCAGAGTAGCACATCCACATGAGGAACATATTGCCTCCAAAATCCAAAGAGGCCAAATAGGCATTGTGCCTCTTTGTGTTGTAGGAGGAGCCAGAAGCAACAGCTTATCTGTCACCTTTGAAGAGACATCTTGACATGCTCCTCACCATGGGACACCTAGAAATTTCACTGAGGTGGAAGCCACCTGAATTTTGGTCAGATTTATTACCTACCCTCTGACATGCAAATGTCTTATCAATAAGTTTAGAGAAGGTTCTACTTCTTATTCACTAGGTCCAATCAGTTTATGTCATCAATGTAATGGACCAGTGTGACGTCTTGAGGAAGGGAAAGGTGATCAAGTTCCCTACTATAGATTATGTAATAGGGCAGGAGAGTTGCTATAACCTTGAGATAGGAGAGTGAATGTGTATTACCAGCCTTGCCAGCTGAAAGCAAACTGTATCTGGTGGTCTTTACTAACAGGTATCAAGAAAAAAAGGGGGATAAGGGGGCATTTTACAGATCAATAGCTGCATACTAGATACCACAGGATGTGTTTATTTGCTCAAGCAATGATAGCACATCTGGAACCGCATCTGCAATTGGAATCACCACCTGGTGTGTGATAATCTACTGTCATCTTCTAATATCCATCTGCTTCTGCATAACACAATAGCAGAGTTGAATGGGATGTGGTAGAAATCATCACCCCTGCATCCTTCAAATCCTTGAAAGTGGTACTAATCTCTCACATTCCTTCAGGAACATGGTATTGCTTTTGGTTTATTATTTTGTTAGGTAGACGCAGTTCTAGTTGCTCCCACTCAGCCTTTGCTACCATAAGAGCTCTCACTGCTCAGGTCAGGTAACTAATGTGGGGATTCTGTCAGTTGCTGAATATGTCTATTCCAATTGTGTATTCTGGAACTGGGGAAATAACCACATGATGGGTTCAGGAACACATTTCACACACTGGAAACTGGAACTGAGCTAAAATTCCATTAATCACCTGAACTCTACAAACCCCTAATTTGACTGATGGACCACGGTGATATGCTGGGTCTCCTGGAGTTAGTGTCAGTTCAGAGCCAATGTCCAATAATCCCTGAAAAAGTCTGATTATTTCCTTTTCCCCAGTGCACAGTAACCTTGGTAAAAGGTTGTGTGTCCCTTTGGGGAAGGCTGGGAGAAAGACGAACAGTATAAATGTTGGGAAGCATAGCTGGGTCCCTCACCAAAGGGACCCAACACTCTCTCATTCAAGCAGTTCTGGGTCTGTAAGCTATCTCATGTCTGGAAATTGATTGATCAGCGTACTGTCTGTCTTTGTGATTCAAGTTAAACTTTTGTCCACTTGGCCTAGAATTCTTCTGTTTATACAGATCAAATAAAAATGAAGCAGACTGCCAACTATTTCATTTTAAATATCCCATAATCAATTTGCCAAAGCCATAGGTCTCTACAAGTCGGACTATTCCAATTGCAGCATTGCCCTTCTCTCCGTTATGGTAACTAAACCCAACTTGCCTTTGGTGATTAAGGACTGCCTCTTGGCCCCTGCCATCCAGGGATCCAATTATTCCCACTGCATTTAAAGATCCCATTACAGTGACACAGTTCCCACTCTAACATCTGACCTATAAAAACAAATGACACACATTCATGGGGAATGTTCCAAGTGAAATTGAAATGAATGTGTTTTATAATGTCAGTTAGGTTAAATTGGTTGTTGAAAATCTAGTTTCTTATTATTTTTAAAAATTTGTTCTATCAATTGCTAAGCAAGGATTGTTAAAATCTCCAACTGTATTGTAGGTTTGCCTATAAATGCTCTCAGTTTTTACTTCATGATTTAAATTAAAAAGAAAAAAAAAATTAAAACAAAAACAAATGACACAGAGCTCTTCATGGATTCTGGAGCTCCGTTCACAAATTTCTTTCTCACGGTCATAGTGAAGGTATGTTCTCTGGACATTCCTAGGGTGGGTTAGCAGGTCTTACATAAAATCCACTTAATATTCCAATCTCTACAATACTTTGGATACCTTATTCTACATTATAAGAAAGGGCAGTTCAGGCATCTCAACTTCATATAGTATAGGCCACCTGCTGGTTCATGTTTCAGCCTACTAACTAATCAAACTATAGAGTCCTTTCTAACCCCTTGAGCTACAATAAGAAATTCAGAATCTGCGCTTAGTAGCCCCATATCAATAAATGCAGCCTGACCTAAATTTATGTTCCTTCTATCATTATCCCATAACCTTAATATCCACTACCACACACATACCCCTGATTTCTGTGAGTATAAATTGGAAAAATAATGTAATTCCCTTGAAGCATAGTGCAACCTCTTCATGGGTCACACTCTGTATCTCACCTTCAGGGCCTGCTAGGACTTCAGCCTAGTCATAGGTCTAGAAACAAAGAGGAGTGATGGGTCCTAAGGAGAATTAGCAGTGTCTTATAAGTCACCTACTTCAGGGGATATGTTACAGTGTGTCTGAAAAGCAGGAATGACCTCATAGGGCTGGAGGGAGAAGGGCTACTTCTAATGGCCAAGAAGTATCCACAAATTTAAGGATCAAGGGAAACGGATGTGGCTCAAGAGGGTCGGCGTCCGTCTACCATATGGAGAGACCGGGGTTCGATCCCTGGTACCTCCCGGTAAAAAAAAAAAAAAAAATTTAAGGGTCAATGTCCACTCCTGATCTCCTTCATCATTATCTTCCCATATGTCCTCATTCCAATTTACAGGATCTCATTCGTCTTCCCAGTCAATGTCTTCACTTTAACAGTAGAGACCAGCAGATTTGGGAAATCAATTTGCACTGTAATTTATCTACTCACATTTGATATTCTATGTTGGTTTTCAGAAATCTCGACTTGGCATCTATAAGAGATAAGAGTTTCTTTCAAGGCACACATAGAATTTTTCATTTCATTTGTGTAGTACTTGAGTCAAGAATTGGAAGCCCTGAGTGCATCCTCTTCTATCACAACTTTATTTATCATATTTAGGAACAACCAGCCAATCTCATTATATTCATTAGTTTGAAAATTTTATTTTAAAGTATGAAATACAAGATCACCCAGAACCTTACCTCTTATAGCTATTCGAGAACTACAGTTTTACAAGATATGATCATTGGGAGACACTGTGTAAAAGGTAATGGAACTTTCTGTATTAGTCTCATAACTTGCACATGAATTTATTATCCCAAAATAAAAAGCTTAATTTAAAAATCTTCTTTAGGAATATATTGATGGATAATATATTACTGAACATGTTCTTGAATAAGAAACTTTTTATGAACATATTGCACTTATGAATAAAATATATGATAGAAGAGTTTTTATGAATCTACCCTATCAAGCCCCTCCTACCATTCTGTCCAGGCAGTCCAAGATGCACCAGCAGGGTAACAACTTTAACATTCCTTATAAATTTGATATTCCTTTACTGAAACTATAAAGTATGTTTGGGTAAAATAACTTATTTTAAAACCCTTCAAAATAAACTTTTTAAAGCTGGGTGATTGTGCCTAGTGACATATAAATATTGACAACAAGCAATCATGATGTGATAACTGATGAAAGAGGTTGACCAGCAGTGACTGAAGTGGTTGTGGAGATGAGGAGGAGGAGGAGGAAGTGGCAGAGGAGAAGGAGGCTGTTGGAGGTGAAATATCCCAAATTCCACATTAGATCCTAAGCTTCCCAAGTTGCAAGATAACTCCCTCAATAAAAGGAAAATTAACACACCTGGGAGGCAAAACGTGACTCACAACAGAGGTGTAAACAAAGACTCCTAATTGCTCCTTCAGTGAGAACACAGTCTCTAGAGAGACCACACCCCAGAAGAGTTTCTGCTTCTATATATGTAAAAAGACTTTGTAAAAGCTTCCAATCTTGATGACCCATTTTTTATGACTCTTGGCATCTTTGAGTCAACAGTAGGACTAGATATATCTGTATGGTTCTCCCATTTCCTAATAGTTACTTCCTAATTGTTAAAACCAAGGCATCCCCTGAAAGTACCTAGAGACTTTACACCATTTTTCCTCAGCACAGGTCACTCATTGCAGATTTAAAGCAACTGTATGAAAAAAAAATCTCTCATCCACGAACTTTTGTTTATAATACAGGCAATTTACAACCATATGATTCCCCTTATCTCTAAGTGCTTTTTCTCTGTGTATTGTGTTCTCAGCAGCAGTAATCGTGAACCTCTGATGGCCTGGTAAAACCAGAGGTAAGAATTTTAGTAATACCAAGAAATATCTGGATTGTTCTAGGGAAATAGAGTAAAAAATTAGATCAATGCTGTATCTGTCAGAGTGCTCCAAAGAAACAGAACCAAAACGATGTGTGTGTGTGTGTGTGTGTGTGTACAGGGAGAGATGTATTATAAGGATTGCATCACTCAATTCTGAGGGCTGGCAAGTCCCAATTCTGTAGGGCAGGCCAGAAGCCAGATTCTGGTAAGAATGATGTTGAAGAATTCACTCTTAATTTCTTAGGCTGGAAACTCGGGAAGAAGTGGAGGATGTAGTTTTAAGGGAGAATTCTTTCTGATCTCTGATACCCTCCGTTCTCACACTTAAGCTCTCCAACTGATTTGATGAGGACCACCCACATTAGAGAGAATAATTATCTAAAGGTCAACTGATTTTAGGTGCCAAAGCAACAACTAGGCCATAGCTAACTAAAAAACTTAACACCATAGCCTAGACATTTGTGTCTAGAATTTTCCTATAAATGGTGTTCACTTCTGCACTGCACTGAAGGAATGTGTTCACTTTATAAGAAAACATCAAAGTTTACTGGAGACCAAACAGACTACTAGTCAGAAGTCATGGGTTCTAGGCCCAGTTCTGTTTCATACTAGCTGTAGACCTTGGGTAACGTATACAACTTTCAGAGCTTCAAATACCTAGAGAATGAAAAAAATACTATAGTACTCCTCTTTTATCATATACTATGCACATACTAAGACATAAAGTGTAAAATATGTTCAACCACAACATTGCCTTAGAGATGTAAGTGTGCTTATCATAAGGCTAAAAGCTGAAGACAAGTGAATAAACTCTAACATGAGAGAGCAGAGTTAATATTGAGTTTCAATTTGCCAATACATAATAGACTTTGGGCAGGTCACTTAATGGCAAGCATTTCAGTTTTCTCAATATGAAAATGGAAATAAAAGTGCTTCTCTAAATATTTTTATCCCCATACTCAAGAATTTCAGGAAGAGTTAATAGATAAATCTTAAAAAGTAATGTATAACCTATAAATCATTACACAAAGGTTAGCAATTAAATGAGAATACAATTAAAATAGTAAGGATTTAACTTCATCAGATTAAGAAATACATCTCAGAGACAGAGATGTTAGTAAATTTCATATGCTAGCACTGGTGATCCATGCTTTTTAGAGAACATGCCTGTAATCTGAGTACTTTGCCAATAGAGAGATAACAGTGCTAAGGTTTTGATGATTGTTCTGAACATAAGAATATCAATAATACATTTTTATTAATTATTAAATATTAATAGCTTTTTAGTGCTATGATCAATACTATGTGCCAATGCACAGGCTGCACACAGACTAATTAAATCAGAATTTCTGTGAGTGTATATTGTTAGGGTTCTACCAGTATTTAATTTTCACATAATTCTAATGCATAGTTCCAAGTCTTACTAGACAATCTGAATTCCACTACATTTCTGTTTGGCTCCAGCATTCCATTTTAGCTTGCCCAGTCTAATTTAACATGTGTTTGTTGGAGGTCTTTAATGTTACTTGTACAGTGCTGTCACTGTGTGACAGCCATATGAATTTTGGTGTAGATCACATTGCATTCAATCAGTTGCGATTATACTTAGAAATACTGTAGTAACTAGATGCAGTACTTTTCTTCCATTAACAGTCAGTGGCTTTAATGTGATTTCCATTAACAGTCAGTGGATTTAATGTGATCAATGTGATTTAATGTAATTTAACGCAAGGTGATACTTGCTAAAATATCTAAACTTTCTTTGTTGTAACTAAATCATTTTTGAATTAAACTTATAAAGCTGGAAATGATCAAATGCTGTTTTTTCATTGTCAACAGAGGTGTGTCATTTTAAGTATGTTCCTAATGCTTATGTAGCTCTCTCATAATAAAGTTATTAAAAAAGAAAGAAAAAAAGAATTTCTGTGAGTGGAACCAGCCATCAATAATTTTTAATGCCCCATGTGATCCTAATATACAGCCACGGTTGAGAACCACTGCCTTAGGGCCTCACTTCCAGGGAAAATCTAAGAAAACGATGAAGACACCTCATAGCAACTCACATTTTATCAGTTAGCATTAGACGAGACAAAAGTGCCTGAAAAAGAACTTTTTAAGAGTAATGTTTCCATAATTTGTTCAGCTGTCTTTTTTTGTTCTCTTATTTTTGTGAATTTGAAATAAAGTTGTTAATTAATTTTAAAAACTCACATTTTTATAGGCTCTATTTGAAAAATATCTCTAAATATGCAATACCTGTTATTTTTACAATCACCTTGGGAATTGATTTTATTAATTTCTTAATCATTCAGAAACAGAAATAGAGTTGTCACTAAGTAAAACATCTATAACTACCATATCACCCTGACACACTGCCTGTGGATTTCAGGTAGTCATTCCAGGTTTATATTGAGTGAATATTTGGGAATTGTATAGATGATACAGAAATTTCAGTTCTGATTAAAAATGCATCTCCAACTGCAGAGTATAAAATATATTTACTTGTTACCCTCTAGGATAGATGTTCTCAAATTTAGCATGTATCAGCATCTCTTGGAAAGTTTGTTAAAACAGAGTGCTGGAGAAAGGCTATCCAGTAAGAATGAGGCCATCAGAGAAAGAAGCAGAGTGGAGAGAATGACAGTCCCAATTACAATGTTTGAGTCCCTGATCCAGATGCACCTGAGTTGACACATTCTGTCCTTCCCAGGGATTAGACCCTATAAAGTCCCCCTTTCATGGTGGATAAAACAGAATGCTAGACTCCACCCCGAGAGCTTCTCATTTAGGAGGCCTGAATGAGGCCTGAGAGTTTCCGTTTCCAACAAGCTCCAGGGGAACCAAATGATGCTGGGCCAGGGACTATACTTTAAGAATCATTGCTCCAGGATATCTGAAAACATGAGCATGGTAAAAGCTCCAATCATGCTCTTTTCCTATCATCTTCATGATAGGAATACACAGGGGTATGTCTACCTCCCAGAAAACAGCAAAGTGAGGGGAGGAGGCATCAGGGACGAGCCCAGGATCCCTCAGCCAGAGCCTAATGCTCAAAACTAGCTTCACAAGCAGGCCAAGGGCAGCCTTTCATGGGCTCTTCTCTCCCATCCTCACAGGCTCCAACTCTCAGGATGGCTGCAGAAAATCACTCTACAGTGACAGAGTTCATTCTCGGGGGATTAACAAATCGGCCAGAGCTCCAGCTGCCCCTCTTCCTGTTCTTCCTAGGGATCTACATGGTCACCATGGTGGGGAACCTGGGCATGTTCATGCTAATTTGTCTGAATTCTCAGCTTCACACTCCCATGTACTTCTTCCTCAGCAACTTGTCCCTTGTGGATTTGTGCTACTCCTCTGTCATTACCCCTAAAATGCTGGTGAACTTTGTGTCAGAGAAGAACATCATCTCCTACACGGGGTGCATGGTGCAGCTCTACTTCTTCCTTGTTTTTGTAGTTGTCGAGAGTTACATGCTGACAGTGATGGCCTATGACCCCTATGTTGCCATCTGCAGCCCTTTGCTTTATAACATCATCATGTCCCATCAAGTCTGCTCCCTGCTGGTGGCTGTGGCCTACATCATGGCACTCATAGGCTCAACAGTAGAGACTGTCCTCATGTTAAAGCTGTCCTATTGTGAGTTCTTCATCAGTCATTACTTCTGTGACATCCTCCCTCTCATGAAGCTCTCCTGCACTAGCACCTATGATGTCCAGATGGTAGTTTTCTTTTTGGCTGGATTCAACATTGTAGTGACCAGCTTAGCAGTCCTTATTTCCTATGCCTTCATCCTCTCCAGTATCCTCGGCATCAGCACCACAGAGGGCAGGTCCAAAGCCTTCAGCACCTGCAGCTCCCACCTGGCAGCTGTGGGAATGTTCTATGGCTCTACTGCTTTCATGTACTTAAAGCCCTCCACGACCAGTTCCCTGGCCCAGGAGAACGTGGCCTCCGTGTTCTACACAACAGTGATCCCCATGCTGAACCCCCTGATCTACAGTCTGAGGAACAAGGAGGTCAAGGCTGCCATGCAGAAAACACTGCGGAGAAAACGATTTTGATGTAAGGTTCTTATTCTTTCCAATTTTAAATGTAAGCTGTTGAAAATGCCAGAGAGAAGCCCTCTGAATGTTGGCCCAACCAAGTCTACATGGTTCCCTCCTCCCCCTTCCCTCTCTTCTCTCTTGCTGACTCTGAAACCAGATGATTTCAAGTTCAGGCTTTCTTTCATTTACGACCTGTTTTCTCTTTCCTGAGCCTATTATCAATGCTCATTATCTTAATTATAATTTAACATAAACTTTAAACTTACTGCATTGAGTTTGAGAGCCTTTCATTATTTTATTACCTTCTATAGAGAAAATATTACCCAATCCTATTCTTACTTTTTGTACTTGGGAATGCATGAGACAAAGAAAGGTGAATTTATTGGTCACCAAGAAGTGAAATACAGTCCCTTTCTCATCCAGACTGCCCTCTCTCCTCTCTCGTGCCTCTATAATTATTCTTACCCAAGAACTTCTACCTAATCCCTTATTCAATTGCCATAGTAACAATAACAATACTAAAACATGTTTTTGTTATGCTTACTCTAAGCCAGGAACTCTTCTTAGTGCTTCATATGCATTATTTTAATTTTACTACAGGTACTATTTTAATCCTCATTTCACAGATATTTCACTCAGGCTTCATGGCTGGAGAACAAACAAAACCGGGATTCAAACCCAAGTCTACATAACCCCGAGCCGACACTCTTATCACATTATCCCCTTCAAGATGCTGCCCTAAATATATCCTTCCACTTCTAAATGGCTCCTGTAATTTCTTCAAATCACCTCTTTTTATCACTGACCAACCTTTCTTCCTTTATAGGCAACTTCTTCCAGGTTACTTGGGGGGGGGGTGGATCACACTATGATGATCATCCTGCTATGGTTTGCCTGGGACTTTTCAAGTTTTAACACTGAAAGCCCTGTGTCTCTTCTGGGAACCCCTGAGCTCCAGGCAACACAAGATATTCACCCTACATTATACATGTTGCAACTACTCTTGCCAACCACATTCAGAAAAATCCAATTTTCATGAGACATAATTTCATAAAAATATCAAGGATACATGCTATAGAATCAGCAGCCTGAGTCTTATCATTTATATAGCTATTTTTGGCACAATATTTTATGAGTCAGTGGTTCCTTATAGGAAATAGAAATAACTCTAGGTTTCTCAAGCAGAAAGGGATTTAATACAGGAAATTACATGCTTACAATTTTTTTAATGTATGGAGAAGGACGACTGTGGGAGTCACCACTGAATAATGGGTCCAAAGCAACTCCACAAGAGATATGCTCTAGAACTCGGGAAGCTCCTGCTATTGCTGTCACCATAAAAATGCATCTTATACCAATAAAATGGCAAACAAACAACAGCAGAGTAGGATAACATTGGAAACCAGAGATTCTACAAAATGATTATCACCTGGGAACTTGTTAGAAATGAAAACTTCCAGGCCCCACCCAGTCCTACTGAATAACTGGTTGGGGCCCAGTAGCTGTGTTTTATTGTTGTTGTTATGGTTATTATTATTATTATTATCATCATCATCATCATTATTTTAGAGGTCGCGTCTCACCGACTGTTCCGGGCGAAGCCGCAGGCGCCATTCATAGGCGCAGTCCCATCGCTGCCCAGCAAAGGGGTTTTGACCTGCTCCGTGTCCGGCGTGGGCCCGGTCCCGCCTCCTTAGGTAACCTGGTGCCCCCGGACTCCCCTGGGGACTCCATGTGGGTGCCGCTCCCGATGCGGCGCCGAGGCCCAGAAAGCCCCGAGCACCCGCGACCCTGCGGCCTCTATCTCCAGGGAGCTGGAATTACAGACGCACGCCACCCGGCAGGATTTAGCTGTATTTTAATAACCCTCAGATGATTCTTATACACAGTTCTAGCCTCCAAATCTCACACTGGTGCATTTAATTAGTGGTAACTAGTCACATCTAGAACCCCAGGCGCATTGGAATCTGAGAATTATTTTTAGCCTTTTTTTTTTTTTTTTTTTTTTTATTGTGGGTAAAAATCAAAATTTTCACAATACATACCAATATTTGTAAAATGATATATAAATATATAGGCATATATGTGCATTTGGAGGTTGTCCTGAGTACCGTTGTGGCAACGGATGTAGGCCATTTTAAATCAGCACATACCACTCAGAACTGTGTGGGAGAGAGTGTGGTCTACGATGTGAACTGTGGTCTGTGGTTGGTGGCAAGGCCCCAGGATGTGTAAGTCCTTTGAGGGTGGTGGGCCACACTTAATTTTTAGCTTTTTAACACTCTGACCAGAAGGAAAATGCATTTGATATTGAAAGCCATTCCAAAGTTTACCCATTTCCTCCTGACCTTTCTCCAGTAAGACCTAAGATCTCTACCACTAAAGGGCCCCTTTATTTAGAAGAAAACTTAGGAAATCATCTTTGTTATATAAAGGTGAGAAACCATAAAGCCAAAAAAAAAAAAAAAAAAAAACAGTGAGTTTGATTATATCAAATATCAGGATTTTTGCTCAGCACAGGACAACAGAGATAAAGTGAATATGAAGATAATAGAATTGGAGAAGATATCTAACTAGTATATATAATATATATTGTATAATATATATAATAAACACCTGAAAATCTACATGAAAATGGGCATAAATCAACAGGAGGAAAATGGGCATAATTTGCAGAAAAGAAAACATGAAATGCCCCTGAGCATATGAAGAGATGATCACTCATTACTAATCAGAGAAGTACAAATTAAAATAACTATGAGATATCTCTGTGCATCTATAAGTTGACAAAAATTTAAAACCTGAGTGGTGCTAAGTGTTGCTGAGCATGTGGTGATTGAAGAATCCTCATGCATGGAGACCATTCTGGAGAACAATAAGATATTACTTAGGAAAAATAAGTAAATGCATCTGTAGGACCTAGCAACTCTTGCCCTGGATAGATAGATCAAAACAATTCTCTCACAGGCACATATGAGGGCACGTACAAAGAGCTCATTGTACCATTATTAGAGGTGATGAGAAATTAGAGACAAAATGGGCAACCACGACTGGGAAAGTAAATAGAGAAAAAATGGGTGTCTACTACTGGGTAAGTACATAGATAAATTGTGGTGGAGGCTGCAGCAGTTAGAAGCAAAGGATTAGCTATAAGCAATATGTATGGATATTACAGGCAAAGTGATGAGTGAGAAAAGAAGATAATGAAATACAAAGCACAATATTATTTATGTACATTAAAACTGTATGCACCTAAACCAACAAAAGCACATTTAGGGGGGAAGTAACATAAAATACACATTAAGCAGATTAGAATGGTTGTCCAGAAAGATAAAATGGATGGTAGTGGGGAGTAGAAGATAAAGAAACAGAAATAAAAATTCCTTTTCCTAGACTCACCCCCACATCAATATCACTAAACACCCCAAGAAGTCCCCTAGATAACACTGGACTATTGAAAAGAGAAACAAGCAGGTCTGCCCTTATTATTTGTGGGACTTGGGGAAAGGTTAGAAATGAAGCCTCATATACCAAATATCTGAATATTTAAAAGTTATAAATCAAGTGAAGAAAATAAATATTTTCTTTCCTCTTCCCTTTACAAATAAATCATCATAAGTTAGAAGGCCAAATTTATAAATCTCAGAATTCTAAGAGGTCCTTGTAAGAATGTGGTACCCTTAAGAGAAGAAGCTACCTGGCTTCTAGGCCCCTGCTCACGGCAGCAGCATGCTCCCTTCCACTTCCCACCCTAGTTTCATCCCACTCCACGAGGGTCCTCACATATACACACAAGGGAAAACTTTCATGCCCAAGTTCCATCCACACCCCTTGTACACAGCTACACCCTGGACATCTTGGGTCTAGGAGTAAACAACCAACAGTGTGGTCTGCCCTTGGAATGATGAGCTAGGGAAGAGCCCATAACTAGGCACAGAGTATTTAGGCAGGAAATTCTGGTGCCCCCAACACTAGAAGCAAAGTCTGGAAGGAGATGCACGGTCTCTGGCTCGGTACATCCTCTTGATTCCATGTATTATTCAGCCCATGTGGAATGGCACAACCAGAGGAGGGTCAGATCAGGCCAGAGGATAGGGGCACCACTCATCCAGGCTAAGACAGTTACAATAGAGAGAGGTGGCTTCTTCCCACGTGTTTTTTCCTAGCGGCTTCTCTCCCCACACTGGCTAATCCCACAGTTGAAATAAAATATAATGATTGTCCCTTACATTACAACTTACAAAACACCTTAATCAATATCAACCAAACCTCACATGGAACATTTTACAAAGAAGAAAACAGGGACTAAGTGACTTGTCCAAAGTCACCCTGAAAAATTGGCACCAACATTCTTCATCTTATGACTGCAGATTTCAAAGTTCACACCCTCTCCATTTCTGTACTCAGCCATGCATTCCACAGCTTCTCAGAAAGACCTAAGATACTTGAAAGCTTGGAAAAAGACCAGGATGGAGACAAGCGAGGACATGCTTTAGCATTAAACGCACAGCAATTTTGGAAGAGGAACCACAAGTCAGAGCTAAATCCTTCCTCGGGACAAAGAATAAAATGCAGGTTTAACAATCTTAGACAGAGGTGTGGAGGCTCTATTCTGATCCTAAACTATAGAATGAGAGCCTTCAAACTGTTTAAACAAATTCCACTCAAACTCCACCGCAATGACACGGGGTGCCTGGCCCCATAACACTCCCCTTCCCCATCATCTTGCCAAATATACCTTATTTGAGAGAGTTTAACATAAAGCGATGGGAACCCAACAGCTCAAGCGACAGCCCCGATGTAAGACTGTTACACCACCTCCAATTAAAGTTGGACTCTCCTCCAGCAAAGATCTGTAAAGGCCAGGCCTCCCTGCAATTACTATGGGTCTAGGAAGTTATTCCCAGAATCATCTGCTCCTGGCATAAAAAATTGCTAAGTCGGCTGCATGAAGCTGTCGACTCCCTCTGCCTATCCTGGACCCCTTCCTGTTGTCTCTTTACCTCCATGCTCAGCAGCATCTTGCTGCTTGTACATATACTCTAAGAAGCCCTGCTGGTCAAGTTCACACCTGTGGTCTTCCTCCTGTTACCTATATCCCTGGCCCAGAAGTTCTCCCTAATGTGTTTCTGCCCTTTCCAGTGCAGGTGGGGAGTCTCCACTACTTTATTCCACTCTTTACAGGGCTTTGGAGAAGGATAGCTTCAAGTGTCATACAATGACCAAGTTTTATTATTTTGAGCTGAACTGCATTTCCAAACTTTCAGATAAAGCATGTGCCTAGGCAATGGCAAATTTGGCACCAAAAAAAAAGCTTTGGAAAACATCACCACAATTTTGCAATAAAAAAATCATACAAAGAAACCACTTTAATTTCAAAATATGTGTTATGTCTGTGTCATTTTCTAACTAAAATTTTACTTTGAATTTCATATGGCTGAGGGAGATTGAGTCCTGTGAATTTCTCAGGACCTAGGACTCCGATGTACTTGAGACAGATTATAGACTAGTAATAGATCAGTGGTTCTCAGGCTATGATGTGCATCACAATGACTAGGAAGCTTGTTAAGGCAAATTCTGGGTCCCACCCTGCAGTTTCTGAATTATTAAACCTGGATTAAGGATTGAGAACTTGCATTCTAACAAGTGCCCAGGTCATGCACACGCTGCTAAGCTGGAAACCACATACTGAAAACCACTGCTACGGATGAAAGGTACCCATGTAGGTGGCTTTATCAGTATCGACAATTATATCTTTAGACAGGTCTGTTTCACCAGGAAGCCCTCTAATCTCTTATTTTAAGGAGGAAAGTGGGGCAAGGAATATTGCCATATGGAGACTAACTCCAACATTCTAAGAATGCAGCAGTGGAAAGAATATCAAGGCATCACATTATTAGTGCACAGACTTACACTTAATCACCATGTCAACAGAGAATTTCAACAGCTGTGCTAGGTATCCCTAGTATACAATGTGTAGGCAATATTTCCATTGTACAGATATGTAAACCGAGGTTAATAATAGAGAAATAATTAGCTCAAGCTTGAGGGTTAGTAAGGAGCAGAGCAGACACACAGCACTCATCTAGCATAGCTTAAAGGGCAACATGCTACAACATGGAGCATGCCTTTTGTATTTGATTCCTAGGGCTGCTGTAACAAATTACCATAAACTGGATGGCTTAAAACACCAGAAATTTATCCTCTCAGTTCTGAAAGTCAGAAGTCCAAAATCAAGGTGTCGACAGGGTCAGGTCCTTCTGGAGGCTCTAAGGAAGAATCCATCCCATGACTCTCTCCTAGCTTATGGTGGTCACTGACAATCCTTGGCTTGCCTTGGCCTGTAGATGCATCACCCCAATCTCTGCCTCTATTTTCACAAAACCTTCTCTGCGTTTCTCCTCTGTGCCTGTGTATCTCAAATACCCTCTCCTTTCTATTATAAAGACACTAGTCAATGGGTTTAGGGCCCACCATAAATCCTATTCTGGATCCTTAACCCAATTACATCTCAAAGACCTTTATTACAAAGGTCACAATCCAAGGTTCTGTGTGTATTATATATTTGGGAGGACATTATTCAACCCACTACACCCTTATATAATAGCTAAGATTGGAAAATAACAAAATCCACAAGGCCTAATGGTGAGAAACAGCATCATACAATGCACCAATATGGCCTCAGTGGTCAGGCAAACGTAAGTCAAAATTCTAACTCTTATTTACTGCAAAAACGAAGGACTGGCTAGATATTTCTTCCAGAGAGTTAAAGATTTTGCATTCTGTACCACCCTATGGATAAATAGATCCTAATACAGGAAACTAACATTGTGATAAGAAGGGCCCAGATGAGAAAACTAGAGAGAACCTGGCTTTCCTTCCTCAGTCTGGACTTTGAGAGGGCAACAAGTCCAAATATCATCCTGAATAGTGCAGGAAAAGAAAGGCCTTTGCCAAAGGAGTTGGGCTTGACACCTGTGGGGCTCAACAAAGTGAAAATTTTTAAACAATGATTAAATAATAGAATCACTCATTTATTTCCCTTTTGTGATCCTCTACTAGTAGGACACTCATGTTGGAAACTCCTGACCATGTCTTACAAGGCATCAAGGTTATGGTCATTTGTCCACTGTATGGATAGCAGAACCCCTCTGAGGCCAATGGGCTGGTGGGTAAATATCAGAGAGAAGACCCAACAGAAAAGCACACAGGTATTCCAGTGCAGTCTGGGTCACTTGGTCAAATCACCTCTTCCTACCCAGTGAGTCATCTTGCAGTTCTAAATTTTATTGATTATGGAGTTTAATTTAGGGAAAGATTTCCCATAATTTCGTCTCCTATGACATTTTTATCCAACACAAATAAATAGCCTAAAAATCATAAGAGATTTTAAAAACTGTTTATTAGAGTAAAAAAGAGTCTATACAGTCATTGATTTGTAGTTTGGATGTTCAGAAAAACAGTTGCCTGCCCCAACTAGAACACACAAAAATATGTTTAATAAAAATACTAGAGATTTTCTCAGTTGAAATCTCCCCACTGGTACTGTCAGACACTTGCTATCCCAGACTCCCGGAAAAGGTACATCAGGATCACATTACCCAATGTCAGTCTGTAAGATGATCCCACGTAGCATTTTGCTTCTGAAATAACTGGTACGAAAAAGTTAGGACAATCTAGAGATCATAAAGGCAAAGACAAAGGCAAGATCATCTAGCAACCAGCTCTGGTATATGGTACCAGTACAAAATAACCATATTCTACCCAGGGACCAGTACAAAATAACCGGATTCTACCCAGGCTGTGATCTTAGCTGTGATTCTAGCCATTGGCACAAAGATTAAAATACATCACATTTTACAAGGAAAAGATTAAGAAGATAAATGTCAATTAAAAGGAAACGAGAATAATCTAGAAAATGTATAACTGATTTTGGTGGTGGATGAAGATTGTGATTACTAGTATAAACATAAGAATGATCTTCTTTTACAAAGTGCTAAGAATATGGTGATACATGGGAAAATTACAACTAATGTAACTTATGGATGAGAGTTAACAGTAATACTGTAATATCTTTGCAGCAATGGAAAGAAAATATTTTTTCAATACTAAGGGACAATAGGGTGTATGAGGGGGTATGGGATTTTTCCTTATGGAGTAATAGAAATGTTCTAACATTGACTGAGGTGATGACAGCACAACTCTGAAATGAAAATGAGAGCCACTGAGTGTACATACACTTTGAATGGACTATACAAAGCATGGGACTGTCCAGTGGTGGATGATGTACTGTGGTTAACAGGAAAAATATGAGAATGTTTTCTCCTAAACGATAATATATAATACTAATATAGGTTGTTAATAATTGGGTGTGTTAGGGGGAAAATACACCAAATGTAAGATATGGGTTATAATTAATAGCAATATTTTGATGATGCTCTTTCATAGTTTGTAACAAATGTTTCACAACAATGCAAGTTGGTGGTGGTGGGGAGATGTATGGGAGTCCTGTATGATGATATGCATGTTTGCTTTTTGTAAATTCACAAATTTTACTACACATTTATTGTTAATGTATGTTCATATATGAATGATATACTTCAATAAAATTTTATTTTTATAAAAACTATAATGAGATATCATTTTATACCTATTAGACTGGCTACAATTTAAAAAACAGTAAACTACAAGTGTTGGCGAGGATGTGGAGGAATAGGAACACTCAACCACTGCTAGTGTGAAAGTAGAACGGTAGAGCCACTGTGGAGGATGGTTTGGCTGTTTCTCAGGAAGTTAAGTATAGAATTGCCATATAATCAGGCAATCCTACAACTAGGAACATACCCAAAAGAATTGAAAGCAGGGACACGAACAGATATATGCACACCAATGTTCATTGTGGCATTATTCACAATTGACAAATGCTGGAAGCAATCCAAGGGCCCATCAATGGATAAATGGATAAACAAAATATGGTATATACATACGATGGAATATTACTCAGCTGTACGAAGGAATGAAGTATTGGCATATGCTACAACATGGATGAATCTCGAAGACCTTATGTGAAGTAAGCCAGGCACTAAAGGACAAATATTGCATGATCTCACTGATATGAACTAAGGATATTAAACAGACTCATGGAGGAAGAGTCTGGAAGATAGGCTACCAGGAGATAGAAAAGGAGTACAAGTGGTGAGCTGATGCTCAGTCTGGGAAGAATCTATGATAAGGTGGATGGGGGAAATTTGGCAGGGGACAGGGATGATGGTGGTGCAACGACGTGAATGGGGTCAACGATGCTGGAGTGTGAATGTGAGTGGAGTTAGGGGAGTGGGTTGGGATATCCATAGAGAAAGGAACAGGTGAACTCTGGGGAGGTAGAGGATGGTGGCTGAGAATATAATTGTGGGCTTGTTCTTTTGGCAACTATAGAAAGGGAGGATCACAGGTGTAGGGTGTTGGTGGTGGGGGTGTGTGGGGAAGGATGCACCTGGGGCATGCCTCTATGGAATATGCATATGTTCATGTGGTCATAGGGTATTATCTCAATGGGTGGAGATCCACACAATAACCAACAAAATATTAAATTCCCATCCTGGAGATTCCTGCTACATTCTCTAATAGAGCGGCAAGAATCTCTAGAGTACATAGGCAGTGCCTAATAAAAGTAAACAGACCAATACGCCAAGCCCTCCATATTAACGCTTGTACTTATGAACCTTATTCTTATAAAATTGTAACTTAGCCTAACATTATCTATTGCCTAAGATTTACTTCCTGAAAACCTCCTTGTTACTAAAATGTGGCCTCTCTCTAAGTCAAACTCAGCAAATATACTTACTACCTCCCCCCCACCCGCCCCAATGTGAGACATGACTCCTGGGCACGAGCTTCCCAGGCGCCGAAAGATTATTACAAAGCATCAACCAGTGATACATTTGGAAAAAGACATTGACCAAAAGGGGGAAATTTTTAATACAAAAGACTTTTTACGGTTAAGGGATTTCCAAGTGGGTCGGGAGGTCATTCCAGAGGTTACGCTAATGCATGTCTCAGGCGGATCTCACTAACTGCCACAGTAAACAAAGCCTCAAATGGGTGCTCCCAAGGGCTCTAGAGACATCTGGACACTATAGACAAGGCACACAACCCCATGAAATCAGCACCCCATCCATGGGCCTTACCTTGGAATATATGATAACCTATTTCCCCAATGTAATAGAGTTAGACTCATTTATAATTCCCCTACACATGATTATTCTACCCCTTTTATTTGAACCTATAATTAGCCCCAGAGATTTAAATCTTCAGTCTGTTCATAAGCCGGTTGAGCCCTGAAGCTCAGCAGAGTTGTAGCCAAAACCTCCTCTCCAGCTCATCAGACTCGCCCAGGACAACTAACAAAATGATGATGATGAACAATTCCCATCCCAAAAAAGCAAAGAGTATCTAAAACTGCAAGAAAAACAGTTCTTTCCATCTGCCCCATAAGATCGAAGCCTCCTCTCAATCTGAAGCAGAGTAGGCATCACCATCCCCAAATCCTCAAGACTGAGGAATGAACAAACACAGGGGGCTGGGGAATACAACCATGGACCAAAGTAGACTTATTGTAGTAACAGAAGAACTTTTAACATTTATATAAAGATAGTGGTTACCAGAGGTTCTGAGGGGAGGAGAAGGGAAGAATAAGTGGAACATAGGTCCTTTTTAGGGCATAGGAATTGTTCTGCATGATATTGCAAAGGCGTATACATTACAGATTTTGTCAAAACCTATAAAATTGTACCATGCAGAGTGTAACCTATAATGTAAACTACAGAATATGGTTAGTAGCAATGCTTCAATATTGGTTCATACTAACGTAAGATGTTATTAATAGGGGAAAATGTGAATGGGGGAGTGGATGAAGTATATGGGAATCCCCTATATTTTTTATATAATTTTTCGATAATCTAAAACTTCCTTAAAAATAAAATTTAAAAAGTCTCCTCATACTTAACATTTTAGCGATTTATGAAAGAATCTTTAGTACTGAAAAATTACTTAGTTCAAAGTATTCTGATATATATTATAAAGGTACACCTCTCTTTACACAATGCTGTGGATTTATAAACCATTTCTGAGAAGAATTATCATGTTCCCACATACAGCTATATGAGAAGATCAGTGCTATTTGTAATCCTTAAAATTCAATGGGAATTGCCTCTCCTAATAAGCAACTGCTTGGTGCTGCACTAAGTAACAGACCCACAGAGGTATTCATTGCTCATTTAGAGCCTCCAGGCATTTGGGTGATTCTCCTAAGCCAGAGATATCCCAATCACAGCTCAAGCACTCAAACTAACCTTTAAGAAAAAGCCCTAATTCTGACTCTCTTCGTCTGAAAAACGTATGTGGCTTTCAAATCACCATCTTGATAACACTTTGAACCTATTTAAGTCTTAATTTACTAAGCTTGTACTGAAAAATTAACAGATATGTTTGACTTATTGTATTGTATTTTAAGCAATTGTTAACCTTCGGATATTTTGCAATGTAGCCAAAAGAAAATACCAATAATGTGATCGCTTACTGAATCACAGGCCTTGATGCATGTTAGCCTTTTTGAAGTATCTAGAAGCAGATACCTCTAATGGTTGTAAATCACTGTACTGTAACACAGATGTCTTATTTCTTTAATGTTGATAGGATGTTTTGAAACTTTATGACCATACCTGGTGACTGGATGGTAATGAGTTTCGTTACTGTCCCCGCTTGTGTCTCATTGTTTTATTTTGCAGCCTTGATGTGGGCTGCCCTTGCTCGTAGTCCCCTGAAGTCAGGTGCCCTTGCATGTAATCCCTTGTTGATTAAAAGTGAGTCAGCCTGGTACTGACTAGCCCAAATTCCTAAGTTATCTTGCTAAACCAAAGTAGTTTTGATCAGAGTAGGCCCACCTGACTTGTGCAGTAGCTAAACTTTATACCAAGTAAACAAAGCATGAAATCAATCTATAATTAGACTATCTCTAGCCCTATTATCATCCTAAGCCCGCCTGCCTTTGTTTGAAAGCTATAAAATACTATAAGTTTCTCAAGTTCAGGGAGACAGATTTATGGCCAATAGGCCTTCTGTTCTCCTTGCTTTGCACTCAGCAATAAACTCTTTTCCTTTTTGAAACTCTGGTGTCACATCATTGGCTCTTCTGGGTATATCCGACAGAGAACCCCCTTGTTGATCAGTATCAGATTCCACCCCTAGGGCTCCATACATGACCTCAGGAATTACTACACTTATCCAAGTCCTAACATACTCGCCATCCACGCAACCCAATCTTCACATACTTCTTGTCATTTGTCCAATTACAACTTAAGAAAGTTTTTCACCTCCTATTCTCTGAGAAAAAAAAAAGTAGTATTCAAAATTATTTATTGAAAAGTATATTAGTCAGGGTTCTCCAGAAAAACAGAACCAACAGGATCTATATATATGTAAATGTTAAGAGATTTATTATAGGAATTGGCTCACACAACTGTGGGGATTGGCAAGTCTGAATTTCACAGAACAGGCCACAAGTTGGAAACTCATTGAAGATGACATCAACTTCTCCAGCAGAAGCTGGCTGTCTCAAGTAGACATGCAATTTCTTCTTTCTGACTGCTGAAATCATCAATTCTCCTTTTAAGGCCTTCAACTGATTAGAAAAGGAGACTTCACTCATTGCAGAAGGCATCTTCATTGTTAATTATAGATATAATCAACTATAGATGCAGTCAACTGACTAAATCCATAAAATATACTCACAGTAACAATCAGGCCAGTCCTTGCTGGTCCAAACAACACATGAAATTAACGATTCACAAGAAGTTACATGAAATTACCATGAATAGAACCAGATTTTAAATGTGTTAGGTTATTATACTTTAAAATGAAATCTGTGAAGGTGGCAATGAAGGAAGAAAATGTGGCACAAAGGAAAACATAGTAGATTGTAATACAAGGTCCTAGACTCCAATCCCAGTTGTGGCACCAGGGAGTAGTGTGTTTTTGGAAACATACATTATATTTCTAAGTCTACAATGTGTGATCTATTAAATGAGAATAGCTTAAATAATTTGTAAGGTCCATTCAATATTAAATGATCTACAATTATAGAAATAATTTGCATAAGATAAAGAATGCTTGGAATAGTCCAGGTGTAGTGATGGGCAGGGATAATAGATACGCACTAAAGATTTATTCAAAATAAAGACTTAAAATTTGCTTTCTGTATAGGAGAGAAAAATCTGGAACTTGGATCTGTTTTTTGAAAACACACACATACTAATGAACAAAGCACTGGATCTCCTCCCTCAAATATTGCTCCTATCTCAAGATGTTTTTCTGCTCAAGGTTTTCCTCAGAGCAACTTTGACATCCTTATTCCTCAGGCTATAGATTAATGGGTTTAACATGGGCACCACAATGGTATAGAACAAGGAGGATACTTTCCCTTGGTCAAGGGGCAAAATGGAAAGTGGTTTGAGGTACATGAAAGCCCCGGAACCAAAGAAAAGGGAAACCACAATTAAGTGGGAGCTACAGGTACTGAAGGCTTTGGACCTGCCCTCCGTGGAGCGAATATGAAGAATGCTGGAGAGTATTAGACCATAAGAGATGGAGATGGTAACAATGGGCACTCCAATGTCAATGGCCACAAAAATAAACACCACCAG
>JAKSZT010054226.1:90567-102199 GCA_026826555.1 Tolypeutes matacus
TCCTACCCTACAGCTCAATGGACTCATCCAAGTCACCTGGTGAGGAGACAACGATGGGAAATGGCCATCCCAGGGAATGGAGAGGGCCTGCATCTGCAGGCAGGATCATCCCACCCACCATATCCATGGGATATAAGCCCTCTCTCACTTGGAGTTGGAGTGGACATCACCATCCCAGTCGCCTCTGGATTGGGGGAAGAACTATGGACTAGAGTGGACTTGATGGTATTCTCTTGCTCACATATGGTGATTCTTGCAATGCAAGAAATTATTACAATGAGGTGGAGCCAGTGGCCACTTGACAGTTTTTGGGTAGGGAGGGGATGAGCAGTTGAAATACAGGGGCTTCTTTGGGAGTTGGAGGTCGTCCTGAGTACTGTTGTGGCAATGGATGTAGGCCATTTTAAATCAGCACACACCACTCAGAACTGAGTGGGAGAGGTGTGGTCTACAGTGTGAACTGTGGTCTATGGTTGGTGGCAAGGCTCCAGGATGTGTAAGTTCATTGAGGTTGGTGGGCCACACTGTGGGAGATGTTTGTGTGGGATGTGGTGGGAAGTGTGGGAGGTGGGCAACATGGGAATCCCAGTGGGTTCCGTGTAATATTTTAGGTAATCTAAGCACCTCTTAAAATATATGTATATATATATAAAAAAAAAATAAAAATAAATTTCAAAAAAAAAAAAAAAAAATCATACTGAAAACCAATAAATTCAGAGTGGTCTTTTACTTTCTGAAGGAATAAAACAGAGGTTCTCCTTAATAAACATTTGGTGAACCCCTTTTAATCTCCTCCCCACAAAAATAGAAATACAATCAGTTTTACTAAATCAATTTGAGGCATTTAATATATTAATATAGGCGTTTTTTTTAATAATGATGCCAGAAGATATATGCCTTCTGGGTGAGACTTCTAAAATCAAGGTATTTGTAGAATAACTAGCAAGTTATCACAGAATTATAAGATAGGAATTCAGTTATGGAGCTGCCCAAAGGTCCATTTTTTTACAGGTCACTCCTCAAAGTTCTTCCAAATAAAATTCTTATTTTAAGCAGTATATTTTAGGAACAAGTAAAATCTACAAGCACAATACTATAAAATATAATTTTCAAGGTGTGCTTTGGGATAAAAGTAAAAATTTGCAGTAGATTGTAAAAAAGAAGGGGTTAATCAGGAAAAAAATAAGATGGTTTTCAACTGCAAGACACATGATTTCATAGGTATGAGGAGGCAGATGGTACTAAACATAATGGAAATATTCCCCTGGATAAGAAAATTTTAAAAAGAAAAAGGTCTTAGAGAAGCAGAGAACATGATTAAAGGGACAATCTCCAATTTATGAAGACTTTTCTGGGAAGAAAATCACAAACTCTCTCTAAGGTGTTCCAGAATTTCACAAAGCTTTCTCTGAGGAACTTTATTCTGGTGGCCTGCTTAAATTATGAAGCAAGTTGAGGCTTGGGAATCTAAATATCTGGTTCTGATTGTATGACCTTGAAAAAGCCACTAAGTTCTCTTTTACTGGTACCTATTCATCTGTAGAAAAGTAATAATAAAATCTCATTTATCAATGCCATAATGTTGTTGAATAAATCAAATCAGATGTCATTAAACCCAGTAAATACTATTCAGACCTATTTTACTTGACACTGATAACCATTAACGCCTTTAAATATTCATATCCCTTTACTTTAAAGACCAATGAACTTTCTGGTTTTCCTCTAAATTATAACTACTCCTTCTCATCCTCATTCTCTTTCAAATCGTCTTCTTCCCCTACCCATAAATGTTGGTGATCCACAGACTTTCATCTTCAACTATTTTCTTCTCATCCCATTTAACTATCTCTAACAGATCTCATCTGCAATATTCCTTGAATGATTTGGCCTACTGCCATCCAAATCTATATTTCTAACTGTGACTGATTGATGTTGGATGGACCACAGAAAATCATGTCCTTAGAGCTAATCCATTCCTATGGGTGTGAACCAATTGTAAGCAGGATCTTTTGATTAGATTACTTCAGTTAAAGGTCTTTTGATTAGATCACTTCTGTAGGGCCTGACCCAGGGTGGGTCTTAAACCTCTTACTCGAGTCTTTTATAAACAGTGTGAATATAGAGAGAGGGACACACAGGAGCTGAGAGAGAAAGCCACAGATGGAGCAGCCAGAAGCTGAAAGCAACTAGAGTAAAAGGCAGAGACTGGCAGATGCCGCACTGTGCCTTCACCATGTGATGGAAGAGTCCAGGATTGCCCACAGTTGGTCTTCAGGGAGAAAATGTCATTGATGATGCCTTGATTTGGACACTTTTCTCAGCCTCGGAATTGTACGCTTGCAAGCCAATAAACCCCCATTGTATAAGCAATCCATTTCTGGTATATTGCTTTTGGCAGCTTTTAGCAAACTAAAATACTAACCCAGATACTTTACCTGGAATAACAACAACCTATGGGACATGTCCTTTTAACCTATAGACACCTAAAACTCAGCTCACTAAAAACTGATTTATTATTTTCCCTCTAACATTTCTCCTTCTCCTCCGCAAACTTATTACAGAAGCTTCCCAGCTGCTCACTCTCCTTCATCAATAATCAATTCATGTTTACTTTAACCTTTTAAACAATTCATTTCAATGGCTCTAAACCCAATTTTCTGCATGCTTACCAACAGGCCAATTTATTGAAAGGCAAGTCACTGAAGATCAATTTGTTATAAGCTTTTTTGTTATAAGCCATGTTTATTTCAGAAAATAAGAAAGTACAGGTAAATATAAATCAGAAAATTATAATTACTCATATTTCCACCACCCATAAATAATCAGTTAACACTTAAGTATACACTGTTAC
Organism: Tolypeutes matacus; assembly: GCA_026826555.1. Taxonomy (NCBI): domain Eukaryota; kingdom Metazoa; phylum Chordata; class Mammalia; order Cingulata; family Chlamyphoridae; genus Tolypeutes; species Tolypeutes matacus. The sequence continues at coordinate 93,419 of JAKSZT010054226.1, forward strand.
AGATATTTTATTATACTTGGATTTAATTTGTATACTGTTGTTTTCTGAAAAAAAAATAATGTCATATAGAATATTTTAAAGTTTTTTTTATTTAACAAAATATTAACATCTTCCATGTAAGTAAATAAAAGAAAACATCAGCCTTGAATTTCCAGTGGAACATGATGGCAATGTAAGACAGCCCATGATCCCATTCCCCACAAAGACTTTGAACATCTAGCAAAACAGGCAAAACCATCTTCTTCAAAACTCTGGAAAACAGCTAACGGATTGCAATAACTGGGCAGGTGCCAAATCAAGAAAACAGAACTTTTTTTAAATGGTGGTAAAAGCTCATAATGCCCTTGCTTGACATTCCCCCAGCCCTTCAGAAGCACGATGTGACGCCCACCTGCACTCCCATTGTGCATCGAGGATGGTGATCAGGAGGGACCAGAGTAACTCCGATGTGCATACTGGGGTGCCCGTAGGTCTGGACCAATCTGTCTATTGGTGACTTGAGAGACTCACCATCTCAGAACCTGGCCTGTGTGTAGAACACAGCTCATACTACTCTCCTACAGAATGTTGTCAGGGAGCAGTCAAGTGGGTGCCTGGGGCAAGTGTTTGCTGGCTGTGGGATATACAGTGCAGGGCCCAGAACTATAAGGAAGCTGTTTCCCAGGGAAAAGGGGAAATTTGGGGGACTCCCCACGGCCACATGCACAGAAAAGATTAGGGAACTCCTACCCTCTGGCCTTGAGCTATTCTCTAAACTCATTGTATGAGACTGGGAAAGGTATTTCATTTTATCCTTTTTTTTTTTTTTTGGTTAACTGCTGGCATTCAAAGAAATCTATGTCACAACACTGGCTGGATACAACTTAAGAAGCAAATGATTCAGACTCTAAATTCCAGTGACAACACATTAAAATATCAAAATCTCCAGGTTTCAACAGAATGTTATAAAACATAGAAAGAAAGAGGAAGCAATACTCTAGGCCAAGTAGCCATTGAAAACCACAATAAGGAGAGACCCTACCAGACAAACACTTTTTAAAAACTTCTCCTACATATGCTTAAAGAGCCAAAGAAAAACATGGAAAAAGAAGTAAAAGAAATCAGGAAAACAACAGATGAACACAAACAGAATATCAATAAAAAGGTGGAAATTATGAAAAGGAACCAAACAGCTGAAGACTAACATAAATAGAAATTAAAATTTCCCTAGACGGGTTTGACAGCAGATTGGAAATAGCAGAAGAAAAATTCATTTGAGCTTGAAGATAAGACTTTTGAAATCATCCAGTCTGAAGGGAAGAAGGATGAAAGAATGATCAAACATGAACAGAGCCTGAGGAACCTATGGGACACAATCAAGCTTACGGATATAGACATTGGGATATAGACATTGTGAGAGTCTCAGAAGGAGAAGAAAGAAAGAGACAGGGAGAATATTCAAAGAAATAATGGCTGTAAACCTACCAAATTAAAAAGCTGAACAACAAAAAAACAGTAGAGAAAATCAACAAAGCCAAAAGTTGTTTCTTTGAAAAGATCAATAAAATTGACAAACCTTTCAGCTAGTCTGACAAAATAATAGAGGATACAAATAACGAAAATCAGAAATAAAAAGGGTAACATTATTACTAACCCTCCTGAAATAAAAAGGACTATAAGAGGATACTATGAACAACTGTATGCCAATAAATTAGATAACCTAGACAAAATGGACAAATTCTTAGAAACACACAAATTACCTACACTGACTCAAGAAGAAATAGAAGATCTCAACAACTAGTAAAAGATTAAATTAGTAATCAAAAACCTCCCAACCGGGGACCAGGTATAGCTCTGTGGTTGAGCACCTGCCTCCCATGTGCAAGGTCCCAGATTCAATCCCCAGTACCACCTTAAAAAAAAACTCCCAACAAAGGAAAGTCCAGGACCAAGTGACTTCACAGAAGAATACTACCAAACATTCCAAGAAGATTTAACTCCAATTCTGCTTCAAATATTCAAAAAAATTGATGAGGAAGTATTTTAGTTTGCTAAAGTCTACCAAGGCAATATACCAGAAATGGGTTGTCTTTTACAATGGGGACTTATTAACGTATAACCTTACAGTTCTGAGGCCATGAAAATGTCCAAATCAAGACTTCATCAGTAATGCTTTTCTCCCCAAGGACGAGCTGCTGGTGATCCTAGATTCCTCTCTTATATGGCAAAGCACATGGCAAAGCAAATGGCGGCGCCTGCTGGTCCCTGACTTCTCCTCCAGGCTCACTGCTTTCAGCTTCTGGCTGCTCCTTCTGTAGCTTTCTCTCAAAACTTACGTAGGTTCCTCTCTAAGCTCCTGTGGCCTTTTCTCTCTCCCAGGTCCTGTTGATTTCAGTTTCTGGCTTCCGGGGCTTACTCTCTTAGCTTCCAGGAAATTTTCTCTGTCTCTGTTTCTTTTTTCTCTCCCTCTGTCTCTCTGAACTCATCCCATTTATAAAGAACTCCAAAAGAAGACCAAGAACCTCCCTGGGCCATGCCCCACTGAAGCAATCCAATCAAAGGCCCTTAACTGAAGTGATCCAATCAAAAGGTCCCACAACAGGTTCACACCCATAGTAATGGATTAGCTCTAAGGACTTGATCTTCTGGGGTCCACCCAGCTTCAAACTATTACAGGAAGGAGCAAAAGCTAACTCATTCTGTGAGGCCAACATCACTATCATACCAAAGACTGATAAAGATATCACAAGAAAGGAAAACTACTGACAAATATCTCTTATGACTACAGATGCAAAACCCCCAACAAAATACTGGAAAATCGAATCCAACAGCACCTTAAAAGAATTACACTCCATGATCAAATGGGATTTATCCCTGGTATGCATGGTTGGTTCAACATAAGAAAATCAATTAATGTATTACACCACATTAACAGAATGAAGGAAAAAATATATATATGGTCATTTCAACTGATACAGAAAAAGCACTTGACAAAATACAGCACCCTTTCTTGGAAAAAAACACTTAGAACACTAGGAATAAAAGGAAACTTCCTCAATATGATAAAGGGCATATATGAAAAGCCTACAGCTATCATCCTACTTAATGGTGAAAGACTGAAATCTTTCCCTCTAACATCAGGAACAAGACAAGGATGCCGGCTGTAACCACTGTTATTCAACATTGTTGTGTAAGTTCTTGCAAGAGCAATTAGGGAAGAAAAAATAAAAGACATTCAAATTGGAAAGGAAGAAGTAAAACTTTCACTATTTGCAGATGATGTGATCCTATACACAGAAAATCCTGAAAAATCCACAACAAAGCTCCTAGAACTAATAAATGTATTCAGCAAAGGAGCATAGAATAAGGTAAACACCCAAAAATCAGTAGTGTTTCCATACACAAAGCAATGAACAATCAGGAGAAGAAATCAAGGAAAAACTCCATTCACAATAGCTAACAAATAATCAAATATCTAGGAATAAATCTAACCTAGGATTTCTTGCATTGCAAGAATCACCATATGTGAGCAAGAGAATACCATCAAGTCCACTCTAGTCCATAGTGGGAGAGAGTGTGGTCTACAGTGTGAACTGTGGTCTATGGTTGGTGGCAAGGCTCCAGGATGTGTAAGTTCATTGAGGTTGGTGGGCCACACTGTGGGAGATGTTTGTGTGGGATGTGGTGGGAGGTGTGGGAGGTGGGCAACATGGGAATCCCAGTGGGTTCCGTGTAATATTTTAGGTAATCTAAGCACCTCTTAAAATATATGTATATATATATATATATAAATAACATTTTTGTAAGCAAATACACATATATGCATATATATTTATATATCACTTTGCAAATGTTTGTATGTATTGTGAGAATTTTGATTTTTACCCATAATAAAAAAAAAAAAAAGAAAAAAAAAAATCTAACCTAGGATGTAAAGGACTTTTACAGAAAAAACTATAAAATATTACTAAAAGAAATTAAATAAGACTTAAATAAATGGAAGGACATTCTGTATTCATGGATTGAAAAACTAAAAAGTTGTTAAGATGTTAATATTCCCAACTCAATTTATAGATTCAATACAATCCCAATCAAAATTCCAACAACTTTCTTTTCAGAAATGAAAAAGCCAATCATCAAATTTATATGGAAGGGTAAGGGGTCCCAAAAAGTCAAAGCCATCTTGAAAAAGAAGAATGAAGTTGGAAGACTCATACTTCCTGATCATAAAACTTTTTAAAAAACCACAGTAATCAAAACAGCATAAGGATAGATATATAGACCAATGGAATAGAATTGCGAGGTCAGAAATCAACCCTCACATGTATAGCCAACTGATCTTTGACAAGGTGGCAAAGACCATTCAATTGGGAAAGAATACTCTCTTCTAGTGCTATGAAAACTGGATCTCCATTTACAAAACAAAGGAGGACCCCTACCTCACACCATATACAAAAATCAACTCAAAATGGATCAAAGACTTTAATATAATAGAACAATCAAACTCCTATAAGTAAAAGCATCTTCAGGACCTTCTGTTATGCAATGGTTTCTTATACTTTATACCCAAAGCACAAGCAACAAAAGGAAAAAAAAAAAAAAGATAAATGGGACCTCATGCAATGGTAGAAAATATTTCCAAACCACAAGTCCAATAAAGGATCAATATCCAGAATATAAAAAGAAATCCTTCAAGTTAACAACAAAAAAGACAAACAACCCAATTTAAAAATGGGCAAAAGACATTTCACCAAAGAAGATATACAAATGGTAGGAAAGCACATGAAAAGATGCTCATTATCATTAGCTATCATGGAAATGAAAATCAAAACCACAGTGAGATATTTTCACAACCATTAGAATGGCTAATTAAAAAAAAAAAAATCACAAGTGTTGGAGAGGATGCAGAGACTTAGGAACACTCACTCATTGCTGTGGCAGTGTAAAATGGTGCAGCCTCTGTGGAAGACATTTTGGCCTTCCTCAGAAAGCTAAGTATAAAACTACTATATGACTTAGCAATCCCACCACCAGGTATATACCCAAAAGAATTGAAAGCAGGGACTTAAACAGATATTATCACACTGATGTTTACAGCAGCATTATTCACAATTGCCAAAAGATGAAAGCACCCCAAGTGTCCAGCAACTGATGAATGGATAAATAAAATGTGGTATACACATACAATGGAATATAACTCAGCTCTAAGCAGTGTGGGGACAGGGAAAGGGAAGTTAAGGCTTAAGATGTACAGGGTTCCTATTTAGAATGATGGAAATGTTTTGGTATTGGATGGTGGTAATGGTAGCATAACATTGTGAATGCAATTAACAGCACTGTAAAATATATCTGAATGTGATTAAAAGGGGAAGTGTTAGAACGTATATATGGTAACAGAATAAAACCTTTTTAAAAAATCCTTGGAACTACACTACATAAACAGAGAACCCTAAGTTAACCATGGACTTTAAAGCTTCCAGAAATGCAATACAGCTCTCTCAATCAAAGGAAAACGATCCAGCCCATGAGACACAAAGCATGACTTCCAGCACAGGTGTAAATCAAGACGTTAATTGCTCCTCAGTGAAGACCCCTGGAGAGAGACTACATCCCAAGAGAGGATCTACCACGTATATACAAACAGACCGCCTTGAGTCAATATAAGACTAGATATAAATCTGGATGGTTCTCCCACTGCCTGAAATTTATATCCTGATTGTTGAAACCAAGGCATCCCCTAAAATTTCCAGGAGACTGTGCTCTAGTCTTCCTCAGGACAGGTATTTGAAGAAACTATATGGGAGAAATACTTCTTCCAAGATTTCTGTTTCTGATACAGGTTATTTACAACCATATATTTTGCTTCAACTCTAAGTGTTTTGGGTTTTTTTCTCTGTGTGCTGGTTTCTCAGCAGAAGCAATCCTGAGCCTCTACGGCCTGGTAAAACTAGAGGTAGAAACTGTAGTACCAGATATGAAATACGTGGGCCATGTTTGCCTATTTTATATTATTAGTCTATTATGGGAGCAAAAAATAGACTGATGACGTCTATGATTTTCCTCTGTAATGGTGAAGACATCTGCACTGCTTTATAAAGCACTTTGTTTTGGTGACGGCACATTCAAAGGGAATTTTCTGTTTCTTGTTTCAGGAAGTCCAGAGTGGGTAAAAGGGGCTATGTACTCTTTAAAACCTATTGTTTTTATCTAATGAAATTTGGTTTCTCATTTAATAAATGGCAATAATATTGAAAAGTCTTTTCTAATTCTGACACTAGTTATCATGAATTTAAATAACACACCAACAATAACTTAAAATGTAAAGCAAACAATGCAATGCAAATTTTCTTGCCCTCACATCGCGTCTTAAGGATTCAAAGACTCTTTTTTACATCTAAGCAGAAGAAGCATAGTTAGGGCTAGAGTTAATGTTATATGAATCAAGTGAGACACTGTACTTTTAAGTGCTACACAAAAAAGCAGGTTACAAAATGTTTTTTTTAAATACACAGGGGACGGATATGGCTCAAATGGTTGGGTGTCCATCTCCCATATGGAGGGACCATATGAGTCAATCCCTGGGACCTCCCAGTAAAAAAAAAAAAAAAAATACATAAATATTTGCATACATGTAAATACATATAGGCAAAGAATAAAACCTAGAAGGGTCTTTTCCACCAGTGATAGTATCTAAGTAGTGAAACATGGTGTTTTTCTTTTTGCTTATTTGTATTTCTAATTTTCACGATGCACATATATTGCCTTTGGAATTTAAAACAATACATAGGAGTTAACCATAAGATCCTTCCTCTGTCCATCTCCAAAATTTCCATAAATTAACTTTATAAAACATTAATAAAGTGCAGTGCAATGATAAGCTATAGCTAAACCATAGTTTAGTGGACACAAAACAGATGATCAGAAGTCCTGGGTTCTAGGCCCTCTTTCACTAGTTATATCACCTTGGGTAACACATTTAAATTTTAGAACTTCTATTTTCTAGAGAATGGAAAATATATATATAACCTTCCCCTTTTCTATGCTATGCTCATACATCAAGTGTAAAGCGCATTCAACAAAAACATTGCCTTAGAGATGTAGGTGTGCAGGTTATAAGGCTACAAGGACAAGGGAAAAAAATTCATTACCAGAAGGGAGCAGATTTAACCTTAAGTCTCAAGTTGCCAATACATAACAGACCTCAGGCAGGTCCTTAACGGATAGCACTTCAGTTTTCTCACTTATGAAAATGGGAATAAATGCCCTGCTCTAAAAACATTTCTCCCTAAACTCAAGAATGAACAGAGGTGTTAATGAGAATTACACAAAAACTAGTAATTATTTGAAAAAGCAATTAAAAGTAAAATTTAAAGTAGTGAAAATTAAACATTATTAGCTTAAGAAATACATCTCAGAGACAGAGATGTCTATAGATTTAACATATGACAATGATGATCAAGGCTTTCTAGAGAACATGTCTGTAATTTGAATACTTTCCCACTAAGTAGACAATAGTGTCAAGGTTTGATGTTTGTTCTGCATATAATAAAAATATATTTTATATATTTTTATATATAATAATAAAAATAAATAAATAGCTAACACCACACCAATACTCATAGGCTAATTAAATCAGAATTTCTATGGTGGAACCCAGGCATCAGTATTTTTTAAGTGCCCCAGGCAATTATAATATGCAGCAGTTACTGATAACCTCTGCCTCTAAGGGCCTTAAGTCCAGGGAAGAACTAAGACCAAATGCCAGACACCTCATGACAACGCACATTTTTATAGGAACTGACTAAATGAAAAATATTGCTAAATATGCATTATTCCATGTTATATTTACAACCACCTTGGGAATTGATTTTATTAACTTCTTCATCATTCAAATATAGAAACTGATTTGCCACTAAGTGAAACAGCTGTAACTACCACATCACCTGGACACTACACGGATTTGAGATAGTTATTCACTGGTTTATATTGAATGAATATTTGAGAATTGCATAGATAACACAGAAGTTTCAATTGAGTCAAAATACATTTGCAACCACGAAATATAAAATATGCTACTTGTTACCTACAGTGTGGAGATTCTCAAATCACATGGTGATTTTCTTAAAACACAGTGCTGGACACCAAACCCAGAGTGTCTGATTCTGTAGGGTGAGGCCTGAGAGTCGGCATTTCGAGCAGACTCTAGGGGGATATTTTTGAAGTTGTATCATAGGCTATATTTTAAAAACCACTGATTTGGATATTTGAAACATGAGAATTGTAAAAACTCCAGATCTTACCCTTTTCCTTTTCATGATCTTTGAACACTCAGGGCCAGATCTACGTCCCAGCACACAGGCGTGCAGGGAGGAGGCATCAGGAAAGAGCCCAGGATCCCTCAGCCAGAGCCTATGCTCAAAACTAGCTTCACAAGCAGGCCAAGGGCAGTCTTTCATGGACTCTTCTCTCCCATCCTCACAGGCTCCAACTCTCAGAATGACTGGGGACAGAGTTAATTCTCAGGAGATTAACAAATCAGCCAGAGTTCCAGCTGCCCCTCTTCCTGCTCTTCCTAGAGATCTACACAGTCACCATGGTGGGGAACCTGGGCATGATCATGCTAATTCGTCTGAATTCTCAGCTTCACACCCCCATGTACTTCTTCCTCAGCAACTTGTCCCTTGTGGATTTGTGCTACTCCTCTGTCATTACCCCTAAAATGCTGGTGAACTTTGTGTCAGAGAAGAACATCATCTCCTACACGGGGTGCATGGTGCAGCTCTACTTCTTCCTTGTTTTTGT
>JAKSZT010054226.1:104965-125473 GCA_026826555.1 Tolypeutes matacus
AATCCTTAACAGCACCATGATGACCCACTTTGTTTATGTTACTCATCTTAATTAGGTGATTGACAACTTCCCCTAATTTAACATTATCTTATGTGGATTAAACTATTTACAACTTTATGCATTACCTAGCTGGACTTTGTCAGTTCCTGATGGATGTTAATTAAGCAATTTACTGCCCAGTTTTTTGTTTGTTTGTTTTTTAAAGATATAATTTATTTATTTATGTCTCCCCCCGCCCCAGATGTTTTGTGCTCACTGTCTGCTCTCTGTGTCAATTCACTGTGTGTTCTTCTGTGTCTGCTTGTCTTTTATTTAGGTGGCACCAGGAACCAATCCTGGGGTCTTCCAGAGTGGGAGCAAGGCACTCAATCTCTTGCATCACCTCAGCTCCCTGGTCTGCTGCGTCTCTTTTTGTTGTGTCATTTTGCTGCACCAGCTCTCTTGCGCGGGGCAGCTCTCTTAATGGGCTAGCACTCCGCGTGCGCCAGCACTCCACGCAGGCCAGCTTGCCTTCACCAGGAGGCCCAGGAATCAAAGCCTGGACCTCCCATATAGTAGATGGGAGCCCAATCACTTGAGCTACATCCACTTCCCTACTGCCCAGTTTTTAACCTATAACCAGATGCTTACTCCATCCAGCCTCCCAAACCTGATCTCGCCCACTTCCAATTAATCAATCAATATCCCTTAATATGCCAACATTGCTATCTCCACCTTCCTTTGTTTGAATTTCATAAAATCCCAAAGTTCCTCCAATTCACGGAAAATAGATTTGACATTAATGTCTCTCAGTCTCCTGCCTTGCACAATGCAATAAAGACTCTTTCTTTGAGATCCTGATGTCTCGAGATTGGTCTTTAAATGCATCAGGCTTATTATACAGGTGACTTGTCTGGCAACAAGATCCTATAGCAAGGAAGGCATTAGAGATAACTCAGGCCATGTCAGAAAGACTCAGGAAATAAGCTACAGAAAATTCCAAAGGCTGAAGATAGAAAAATTTGAGCATCAAAAATATAACAACTGCAATAGATTGAAACGTAAAATATGTTGAAATTGGGGAGTTTAACATGATACTAAAAAAAACAACTGGTCACCTTTGGAGAATAACAGAAAACATAATCATTATTTTGAAAACTAGAAAATGAAGGAAAAAAAAAAAAAAAAGGCAATTCGAGGGATCCCTGAGATGATATCTTAACTGTGGTGGTAGATACATGAAGCTACACAGTGATAAAATTGCATAGGAATAAATAAACATATGCAAAAATGAGTATAAGTAAAATAGGGGGACTGAATAAGATCAGTGGATTGTATTAGAGCCATTATCCTGAGTGTGATATGACACTATAATTTTGCAAGATATTCCACTGGAGGAAATTTGGAAAAGTTACAAGAGATCTCTCTTATTTCTTATAACTAGTTGGTCAACAATTATCTCAAAACAAAGAGTTTAATTTTAAATCTTCGCAGTATATTAGCAACATATTAAAGGATAATATATTACCTAATATATACTTGAATAGGAAAATTTATTATGAACAAATTCCCCTCATGAATGAGAACATAGAACTGAAGAATTCTTATGAATGTATCTTTTCACGCTCTTCTCCCTCCTGCATTCTACCCAATGAGTCCACGGGTACAGCAGCAGGGTAACAAATTTAGCATGCCTTACTCTTACTGAAACTAGTTTGTTTGGGTAAAGTATTTTAATTTATTTTAAAATCCTTTAAAATAAACATTTTAAAGCTGAGTGATTTTGCCTAATGACATAAATATTGATGACAAGCAACCATGATGTGGTAACTGATGAAGAGGTTGTTGACAATGACTGAGGTGGTTGTGGAGATGAGGAGGAGGAGGAGGAGAAGGAGGCTGTAGGAGGTGAAATATCCCAAAATCAACATTAGATCCTAAGCTTCCCAAGTTGCAAGATAACTCCCTCAATAAAAGGAAAATTAACACACCTGGGAGGCAAAACATGCCTCACAGGAGAGATGTAAACAAAGACTCCTAATTGCTCCTTCAGTGAGGACACTGTCTCTAGAGTGACCACACCCCAGAAGAGATTCTGCTTCTATATATACAAACAGACCCCAAGGCTTCCAATCGTGGTGACACATTTTTTATGACTCTTTTGGCATCTTTGAGGCAATAGTAGTTCTAGGGACATGTTCGGTCCCCCCACCTCCTGATAGTTACTTCCTGATTGTTAAAACCAAGGCATCCCCTGAAATTACCTGGAGACTGTACTATTTTTTTCTCAGAACAGATCATTCATTGCAGATTTAAAGCAATTGTACGAAAACATCTCTATTCCATGAACTTTTGTTTATAATACAGGCTATTTATAACCATATCATTCCCCTTATCTCTAAGTGCTTTTGCTCTGTGTTCTCAGCAGCAGTAATCGTGAATCTCTCATGGCCAAGTAAAACTAGAGGTAAGAATTTTAGTAACTACTAAGAAACATGTGGATTATTTTAGGGGATTATAGGAGTAAAAAAATAGATCAATGCTGTATCTGTCACAGTTCCCCAGAGAAACAGAACCAAAATGATATGTGTGTGTATGTGTGTGTGTATACAAAGACACAGATTTATTATAAGGATTGCATCATGCAATTTTGAGGCCTGACAAGTCCAAATAATGTTGGGCACCCTGGAGGCTAGAAATCCTGGTAAGAGTGTTGTTGAAGAGTTCAGTGTGAATTCATTAGCTGGAAACTCAGGAAGGAGTCTTAAGGGAGAATTTCTTCTGATCCTTGATACCCTCAGTTCTCATACTTAAGATGTCCAACTGATATGATGAAAACCATTCCCATTATTGAGAGTAATCACCTAAAGGTTAACTGATTGTAGCTACTAATGCTAATGCCACTTATGTAACAACTAGGACATGGTTGACCTAAAAACTTAACACCATGACCTAGGCAAGTTGACACAAAATTAACCATAACAAATGCTGTCTACAATTTTCCTATACAATGGTGTTCACTTCTACACTGCACTGAAGGAATGGTGTTCATTGTAGCAAAACTGCAAATTTTACTGGAGACCAAACAGACTGCTGGTCAGAAGACATGGGTTCTAAGCCCAGTTCTCTCATACTAGCTGTATAACCTTGGGTAACTTATTTAACTTTCAAAGTTTTAAATTCCTAGAGAATGAAAAAAAAATATTATAGCACTTCTCTTTCATCATATGCTCTGCCCAAATTAACACATCAAGTGTAAAACATATTCAACCACAACATTGCCTTAGAGATATAGGTGTGCTTATTATAAGGCTGAAAACTGGAGGCAAGAGAAGAAACTCAGTAACAGGAGGGAGCAGAGTTAACTTTCAGTTCCAATTGCCAATATGTAATAGTCCTTGGGCAGATCACTTAATGGCCAGGACTTGAGCTTTTATGAAAATGGGATAAAAGTCCTGCTCTAAATATTTTCTCCTCATACTCAGGAACTTTCGGAGGTGTTAATGAGATTGACCTTCACCTTTGAAAGAAATATATAAAATATAAAGCATTAACAAAGGTTAGTAATTATATAAGGAAGAAAATAAAATATTGAGAATATAAATTTATTAGTGTAAAAAATACATCTCAGAGACAGAGATGTTTCTAAGTTTTGTTTGCCAGCAATGGTGATCCAGGTTTTCTAGAGAACATGTAAGCCAAATACTTTGCCACCAGGGAGATAAATAGTGCCGAGGTGTTTTGTTTTGTTTTTTTTAATTAGAGAAGTGAGTTTATAAAACAATCATATACAAAATACAGGATTCCCATATACCATCCCACAACCAACACCTTGCATTGGTGTGGAACATTTCTTAAAATTGATGATAGCACTTTTTTATAATTGCACTGTTTGTAACAGTAGTCCCCTTTCTTAACATTGATGAAAGACTCTTAGAATAGCTCTATCCATTGTCCATTATTTACATTAGGTGTATTTTTTCCATATACCATCCTTTTATTGATACCTTGTATTAGTATCATATTTGTTATAATTCATGAAAAAACATTCTTCGATTTGTATTAACTATAGTCTATCATCTACAATAGGGTTCACTGTGTTGTACAGTCCTATGTTTTATCTTTTAATTTTTATTCTAGTAAAATATACATCCTAAAGTTTCCTTTTAGCCACATTCACCTATATAGTTCAGTGCTGTTGATTACATTCACAATAATGTACTACACTCACCACCATACATTTCCAAAACTTTACTCTCAGCCTAAACAGAAATTCTGTACAAGATAAGAATCAACTCCCCATTCTCAAACCCCAATCTCTCTCCCGGTAATCCATATTCTACATTCTAACTATGAGTTTACTTATTGTAATTATTTCCTAACAGTGAGCTCATACAATATTTGTCCTTCTGTGTATGGTTTATTTCACTCAATATAAGGACCTCAAGATTCATCCATGTTGTTGCATACATCAGGACTTCATTTCTTTTTACAGATGAATAAATTCCATTGTATATACATACCACATTTTGTTTATCCATTCATCAGGTGATGGGTTGCTTCCATCTCTTGGCAATTGTGAATAAGGTCTCGAGGAACAATGGTGTGGAAATATCTGCTCAAGTCCCTGCTTTCAGTTCTGGGTAGATGCCTAGTAGTGGGATTGCCAGATCATCTGGTAATTCTATACTTAACTTCCTGAGGAACTGCCAAACTGTCTTCCACATCAGCTGTACCATTTTACATTCCCACCAGCAATGAATGAGTGTTCCTAGTTCTCCACATCCTCTCCAACCACTTGTAGTTTTGTTTTTTGTTTTTTTTAAATAGTGACCATTCTAGTAGGTATGAAATGATATCTAATCATAGTTTTGATTTGCATTTCCCTAACAGCTAATGATGTTGAGCATATTTTCATGAGCTTTTTATCCATTTATATTTCCTCTTTGGAGAAATGTCTATTCAAGCTCATTTTTCAATTGGGTTGTTTATCTTTTTATTGTTGAGATGTAGGATTTCTTTATATATCCATAATACATACCGTTATCAGATATGTGGTTTCCAAATATTTTCTCCCATTGTTGTCTTTTTACTTTCTTGACAAAGTCCTTTAAAGCACAAAAGTTTTTAAATTTGAGGAAGTCCCATTTATGTATTTTTTTTCATTGATTGTGCTTTGGGTGTAAAGACTAAGAAACCATTGCCTACCATAAGATCTTGAAAATGCTTCCTTACATTTTCTTCTAGGACTTTTATAGTCCTTTTATTTAGGTCTTTGAACCCATTTTGAGTTAATTTTGTATTACAGTGTGAGATAGGGGTCCACTTTAATTCTTTTGCATATTGATATCCAATTCCCCAGCACCATTTGTTGAAGAAACTATTCTTTAACAATTGAGTGGACTTGACACCCTTGTCAAAAATCAATTGGTCACAGATGTGAGAGTGTCTTTCTGGAGTCTCAATTTGATTCCATTGTCAATAAATCTATCCTCCTTATGCCAGTACCATGCTGTTTTGACCACTGTACATTTGGAATATGCCAGAAGTGTGAGTACTCCAAATTCATTCTTCTCTTTCAAGATGTTGAAACTTCTTTTTCAAGAAATTTTGGTTATTCAGAGATCTTTACCCTTCCAAATAAATTTGATAATTGGTTTTTCCATTTCTGCAAAGTATTGACTGGGATTGCATTGAATCTGTAAATCATTTTGGGTAGTACTGACATATTAATGATATTTAATCTTCTAATTCATGAATATAGAATGTCTTTTCATTTATTTAGGCCTTCTTTGATTTCTTATAGCAATGTTTTATAGTTTTCTGTGTTTTGGTCCTTTATATACTTGGTTAAATCTATTCCTAGATATCTGATTCTTTTAGTTGTCATTGTAAATGGAATTAATTTCTTGAATTCCTCCTCAGACTGATCATTACTATTGTATAGAAACACTACTGATTTTTGTGTGTTGATCTTATATCCTGCCACTTTGCTGAACACATTTATTAGCTCTAGGAGCTTTGTAAATTTTTCAGGACTTTCAATATATAGGATCATGTCATCTGCAAATAGTGAAGTTTTACTTTTTCCTTTCCGATTTGTATGCCTTTTATTTCTTTTTCTTGCCCAACTTCCCTGGCTAGAACGTCTAGCACAATGTTGAATAACAGTGACAGTGGGTGTCCTTGTCTTGTTCCAGATCTTAGAGGCAAAGCTCAGTCTTTCACCATTGAGTATAACGTTAGTTGTTGGTTTTTCATATGTGCCTTTTATCATGTTAAGGAAATTTCCTTCTATTCCTATTTTTCAAAGTGTTTTTATCTAGAAAGAATGCTGGATTTTGTCAAATGCCTTTTCTGTATCAATCGAAATGATCATATGGTTTTTTACCCTTTTGTTTTGTTAATGTGATATATTACATTAATTAATTTTCTTATATTGAACCACCTTTGCATATGTGGGATAAAACCCACTTGATCATGATGTATAACTCTTTTAATGTGTTTTTGGATTATTGCAAGAATTTTGTCAAGGGTATTTACATCTATATTCATACAAGAAATTGGTCTGTGGTTTTCTTTTCTTGTAGTATCTTTATCTGGCTTTAGTATTAGGGTAATGTTGGCCTCAAAAAATGAGTCAAATAGTGTTCCCTCCTCTGCAATTTTTCTGGAAGAGTATGAGCAGGATTGGTTTTAATTCTTCTTGGAAACTTTGGTAGAATTCACCTGTGAAGCCACCTGGTTCTGGGTTTTTCTTTTATGGGAGGTTTTTGATGACTGATTCAATATCTTTACTTGTAATTGGTCTGTTGAGGTTTTCTATTTCTTTTAGAGTCAGTGTAGGTTATTTGTGTTTCTAAGAATTTGTCCTTTCACCTAGGCTGTCTAATTTGTTGGCATACAGCTGTTAATAATATTCTCTTATGATCCTTTTTATTTCTGTGAAGTCAGTGGTAATGACCCCGCTCTCACTCCTGATTTGCTTTCTTTGCATCTTCTCTCTTTTTTCCTTTGTCAGTCTAGATAGCAGTTTGTCAGTTTTATTGATCTTCTCAATGAACCAACTTTTGGTTTTTTTAATTCTATTGTTTTTTTAATTCTCAATTTCATTTATTTCTCCTCTGTGTCTTTTCCTTCTGCTCACTTTGGGACTAGTTCGCTGTTCTTTGTTTAGTTCTTCCAGGTATGCAGTTAGGTCTTTGATTTTAGCTTTTTTAAATGTATGGTTTAGGGCTATAAATTCCTTCCCAGCACTGCCTTTGCTGCATCCCTTAAATTCTGATATGTGTGTTCTCATTTTCATTCATATTGAAATATTTACTGATCTCTTGCAATTTCTTCTTTGAGCCACTGATTGTTTAAAAGTGTGTTGTTTAACCTCCATATATTTGTGAATTTTCTAGTCCTCTGATCATTATTGATTTCCAGCTTCATTACATTATGGTCAGAGAAAGTGTTTTGTATAATTTCAATCTTTCTAAATTTATTGAGATATGTTTTGCTAACATGTCTATCCTAGAGAATGATCCATGAGAAGACTATATATCCTGCTTTTGGAGGGTGCAATGATCTGTATATGTCTATTAGTTCAAGTTCATTTATCATACTATTCAAGTTCTCTGTTTAATTGTTGATCCTCTATCTAGATGTTCTATCTATTGATGAGAGTGGTGTACTGAAGTCTCCAACTATTGTAGAGACGTCTATTTCTCCCTTCAATTTTGCTATTGTTTTCCTTGCATATTTTGGGGCACCATGGTTAGGGTATGATTGTTTTTTCTTCTTAGTGGATTACCCCTTTTATTAATATATAGTGTGTCTTTCTTTGCCTCTTATAACACTTCAGCATTTAAAGTCTATTTTGTCCAATATTAGTATGGCTACTTCAGCACTTTTGGTTACTATTTGCATGGAATATCTTTTTCCAACCTTTCACTTTCAACCTGTGTCTTTGGGTCTATAGTGATTCTCTTGTAAACAGCATATAGTTGGATGATGCTTTTTTATCCATTCTTCCAATCTTTTTTTTTTTTTTTTTGAGGTACTAGGGGCCAGGGAATGAACCCGGGACCTTGTATGTTGGAAGCTGGCACTCAACCACTGAGCCAGATTAGCTCCCCTGAGTTGGTTTTTTTCTTTGCTTGTTGTTTTGTTTTTATCGTTATTGTTGTTGATTTTTAGGAGGCACCAGGAACCAAACCCGGTACCTCCCATATAGAAAGCAGGTGCTCAATCGTTTGAGCCACATCCACTCCCCAATCTGTGTCTTTTGATTGCTGAGTTTAATCCATTAACATTCATTGTTATTACTATAAAGGCCATTTTGTTGTTTATGTTTTTATGTCATATCATTTTTGTCTTTTTACCCTTTTAGTTATCCTTACTGATAATCTTCATTTCTTCACACTACTACAAGCCACTCTGTCTTGTCCTTTTCTTTCAGCCTGCTGAACTTCTTTGTAGCCTGCAGAACTTCTTGTAGGGCAGGTCTCTTGGTGATGAACTCCTTCAGTTTCTGTTTATCTGCAAATATTTTAAATTCTCTCTCATTTTTGAAGATAGTTTACCAGATCAAGAATTCTTGGCTGGCAAGTTTTCTTTCAGTACCTTAAATACATCATACCACTGTCTTCTCACCTCTGTGGTTTCTGCTTAGAAAAAAGTACTTTGTCTTATTGGGGTTCCCTTATATGTGACCAGTTGCTTTTCTCTTGTTGCTTTCAGAATTCTCTTTATCTTTGGCATTTGACATTCTGATCTGTGTCTCAGAGTAGGCCTGTTAGGATTTATTGTGTTTGGTGTATGTTGCACTTCTTGGACATGTATATTTATGTCTTTCATAAGAGTTGGAAATTTTCAGACATCATTTCCTCATATTTTCTGCCCCTTTTTCCTTCTCTTCTACTTCTGGGACATCCATGAGGCATATGTTTTTGCACTTCATGCTTTCATTCAAATATTTGAGACACTGATCAATTTTTTCCACTCTTTTCTCTATCTGTTCTTCTGCTTGTAAGATTGCAATTGTCCTTCTTCTAGTTTGCTGATTCTTTCTTCTGCCTATTCAAATATGCCGTTTTATGTCTCTAGTGTATTTTTTAATCTCTTTGTAGCAGTTTGATATTGTTTATGAATTCCATAAATAGATATTGGATTGTGTTTGAAAACTGTTCTGTTCCTCTGGGCGTATTAGATTGTATTCGATTCAGAAGTTTCACTTTTACTTTATTAAATCAAGTTTAGGGCTTTTATTTGACCACATCATTAGGGCATGCAGGGTTGAGTCCCCACCCCCCTTGGGACTCACACACAGGCTCACACATGGAAGTAAAGGCATGGAGAAGGAGAACACAGGGGAAGAGAGACAGCTCATTAGACAGGATCCTGTGGCCCTGGGAAGAGAGATAAGCCTGATAGTCTATAGCTGACCTTGTGAAGAGACCAGAGCAGTTGAGCCTAGAAAGAAATGAGCCCCAGGAACAGAGATGAGCCTTATGCCAGCCTACAGTTGAGATCACAAGAAGCTGGGACCACAGAGCCTTAAGAGGAAAGAGGAAGCCTGAACCCCCCCAGACATTGCCCACCATCTTGCATCAACACATGGCAACAGACTTTGGGTCAGAAGGTACCTTTCATGGTACCTTGAGTTGGACTCTTTGGGGCCTGGTAACTGTAAGCTTCTACCCCAAATAAATACCCTTTATAAAAGCCAACAGAGTTCTGGTACTTTGCATCAGCACCCTTTTGGCTGACTAATACACTCTTCTATGGTGTCTTTCTTCCCATAATTTCTCTTATGTTTCTTTTTGTACTTTCAGATTCTTCTTTATGCTCACCTAGTGTCTTCTTAATATCCTTTATCTCTTTAGCTATATTTTCTTTCATCTCCTTGAATTGGATTTAGGAGATTTGTTTGAACATCTTCGATTGATTTCTACAATTCTGTGTCTCCTTGGAAGTTTTAATTTGCTCTACTGACTGGGCCATATCTTCCTGTTTCTTTGTATGGCTTGTAAATTTTTGCTGATATATAGGCATCTGATTATCTTGATGAGTTTACTCTGAATGTCAGTTTCTCTCTCTTGCCGAGGGTTTTATTCTTGATTAACTTTGTGTTAAAGCTCTTCTTTGACTCTTAGTCCACCTTATTCTAGATTTTAGAACAGTGTGCGTTTTACTGCTCAGATTTTTTCAGGTCTTCCTCATCTAATTCTTGCCCTGGATATGAGGCACAAATTTTTAATATTGCACTTTTTTTGGTAATTATTTTACCTCCTGATGAAAGCTTCCTTTCCTCTATTCCTTCTCCAGGAATCTTGATCTGTTTTATTTGGGAGGTTTTCTTTTGCCTCTACCGTTGTTTACTCTCCTTTTGTTGTCTCTAGCTGCTTTTGCCTTGAGGGCAAATTCTGGGAGGGAGTCACTCCTCCAGAAAGTCCAGAGAGGACTTTCCCATGTAAGTCTTTTCCAGCCAAAACCAGACACCTATGAAGGGGGCACAGACCAGCTTCAATATACCCTGCAGAGGGGATCAGGAAGGATGCCAAAAGCCTCTTTGATGGCTCTCCAAAGGTGTGCTTTTCTAGCCTGTCCAGCAAGTGCAACCTTTCAGCCAACTACCCACCACAGCCCTGAGGAAATGCTGTATCTTTAAATCTCCACTGCTTCCTCCCCTGTCTGTGGTGGAGTTGAAAATATGGTCACTGCTCTTATCCAGGATGGGTGGAATCAATAGCTCAGAGTCAGGACCCAGCAATTTGAATTTGCTAGTCAAATGCCATGGATCATTGAACAGCTGTGTGCATCCCTATTCTTGGGGATGAGGATTTTTATGGTCATTTCTGTTACCAGTGAGCTAGCTAAGGACCGGACCCAAAGGTGACCCACTGCAAGAGAAAGGGGATGGGTGCTGGCAGTCACTGCACAGAGAAAGTAATTCACTGTTCTTTACCACAGTTTATCAGCCTCTTTCTCCTTCTCTTCCCTGAATGTTGTACAGTATTCTTCTGGGCTCTGGAGTCCCAGAATAGTTGTTTCAGACATTCCTACCATTTAATAGCTGTTTTGGTCTAAGAACTGAGTCCTAAATCTCCCTACTCTGCCTTCTTCCCCAGAAGTTTCCCTCAGTGTCAAGGTTTTATTTGTTCTGAATATAATAGTAGTAGTAGTAGTAGTAGTAGTAGTAGTAGTAGTAATAAATAGCTATTGAGCACTAACTATGGACAATACTATGTGCAAATGCGCAAGCTGCACCACAGACCAATTAAATCAGAACTTTTGCAAGTGGAACCAAGTCATTAATACTTTTTAATTAGAGTCCTTATGACTCTAATATGCAGCAATGTTGAGAACCATTGCCTTAGAGCCTCCACTCGAGTGAAAATCTAAGAAAAAGGCCCAGTCACATCATAACAACTCACATTTTTATAGACACTATTTGAAAAATATTTATAAATATGTAATACACATGTTATTTTTACAACCACCTTGAGAATTTACTGTATTAATTTTTTATCATTCAGATACAGAAATAGACTTGTCACAAAGTGATGCAGCTGTAACTGCTGTAACACCCTGATACCATGATTATAGATTAGAGACAGGTATTCAAAGTTTCATATTGAATGAATACTTGGTAATAGTATAAATGATACAGAAATTTCAATTCTGAGTTAAAATACATCTCCAACTGGAAAATATACTACTTCTTATCTATAGGGTTGAGGTTTTCAAAATTTGCAAGCATCAGAATCACCTGGAGAGTTTGTTAAAACACATAGTGCTGGACCATATCCGTGGAGTTTCTGATTCTGTAGTTTTGGGTGAGGTCTGACAGAGTTTGCATTTCTAACAAGTTCTAGGTGATACCATTGAAGCTGGTCAGTAGTATACATTTTTACAACCACTGATTTTTGGATATTTGAGAAATATAAAACTTGTAAAACCTCCAGATCTTGCCCTTTTCCTTTCAACTTCATGAACTTTTAATACTCAGGGGCAGGTCTACCTCCCAGAAAACAGTAGAGTGAGGGGAGAAGTCTTCAGGAAAGAGCCCAGCATCCCTCAGTCAGGACCAAATACTCAAAATTAGCTTCACAAGCAGTCCAAGGGCAGCTTTTCATGGGTTCTTCTCTCCCAACCACATAGGCTCAACTATGAGGAGAACGGCTACAGAAAATCACTCTACAGTGACAGACTTCATTCTCGGGGGGTTAACAAATCAGCCAGAGCTCCAGCTGCCCCTCTTCTTGCTCTTCCTAGGGATCTACATGGTCACCATGGTGGGGAACCTGGGCATGATCACACTAATTCGTCTGAATTCTCAACTTCACACTCCCATGTACTTCTTCCTCAGCAATTTGTCCCTTGTAGATTTGTGCTATTCCTCTGTCATTACCCCTAAAATGCTGGTGAATTTTGTGTCAGAGAAGAACACCATCTCCTATGAGGAGTGCATGTCACAGCTCTACTTTTTTATTGTTTTTGTTGCTGCTGAATGTTACATGCTGACAGTGATGGCCTATGACCGCTACGTTGCCATCTGTAGCCCTTTGCTTTATAACATCATCATGTCCCATCAAGTCTGCTCCCTGCTGGTGGCTGTGGCCTACATCATGGGGCTCATTGGCTCAACAGTAGAGACTGTCCTCATGTTAAAGCTGTCCTATTGTGAGCACGTCATCAGTCATTACTTCTGTGACATCCTCCCTCTCATGAAGCTCTCCTGCACTAGCACCTATGATGTCCAGATGGTAGTTTTCCTTTTGGCAGGATTCAACATTGTAGTGACCAGCTTAACCGTCCTTGTTTCCTATGCCTTCATCCTCTCCAGCATCCTCCACATAAGCACCACAGAGGGCAGGTCCAAAGCCTTCAGCACCTGCAGCTCCCACCTGGCAGCTGTGGGAATGTTCTATGGCTCTACTGCTTTCATGTACTTAAAGCCCTCCACAGCCAGTTCCCTGGCCCAGGAGAACGTGGCCTCCGTGTTCTACACAACAGTGATCCCCATGCTGAACCCCCTGATCTACAGTCTGAGGAACAAGGAGGTCAAGGCTGCCATGCAGAAAACACTGTGGAGGAAATGATTTTGATGCAAAGGTTCTTATTCTTTCCAATTTTAAATGTAAGCTGTTGTAAATGCCAGAGAGAAGCCCTCTGAATGTTGGCCCAACCAAGTCTATATGGTTCCCCTCTTCCTTCCCTTCCTCTCCTCTCTGACACTTTGAAATTAGCTGATTCCTCAGGATCTATTTTCTCTCCTGAATTTGTTGGCAAACATTTATTAACTTAATTGAATTTAACATAAACTTTAAAATTTCAGCCTTGATTTTGTGAACCATCCATTGTTTTCTTACCTTCTATAGATAAAATATTACTCAGTCGTATTCTTACTTTTTGTACTTGGGAACACATACAACAAATAGAAGTGAATTTCAAGGTCACCAGGAAGTGAAACACAGTCTCCCTCTCACTCCTCTCTATTTACTCTTGCCCAAGAACTTCTACCTGATCCCTTTATTCAATTGCATTAGAAATAATAATAATAGCAGCTAATACTTTTTGTATGCTTACTATAAAATCCAGGCACTCTTCTTAGTGCTCCATATATATTATTTCATTTATACTTCACTCTATTCAAGTATACCCCACTAGAGGTACTATTTTTATCCCCGTTATTGACATTTGGTTTAATACCTCACTCAGGGTTATGTGGCTGGTAAACAACCAACACTGGGATTCAAACCCAAGTCTCAATAATCCCAGGATCCACACTCTTTCACTTTAGGTTGTCTCAGGACTGCCTATTGAGCCTCGCCTAATTAAGTCCTTCCACTTTCAAATGACTCCTAAAATTAACTCAAATCACCTCCTTTATCACTGACCAACCTTTATTTCTTTAAAGGCAACTTCCTCAAGATGACTCAAAAAAATTGCACTGTGGTCATCAGGTTGACTTAGTTTGCCAGGGACTTTCTCAGTTTTAACACTGAAATCCTTTTATCTCAGGAAACCCCTCAGCCCCAGGCAACCCAGGAAGTTTAGTCATCCCGGATTGCACATTGCTGCAAATTCCCTTGCCTACATTACACAGCAAATCCAATTGTCTTGGGACAAAATTTCTTGCCCCTATGCTTATAATTATATAAAGGATATACATTTTAGACTCAGCAGCATTATAGTAAAAAAGATTTATGGACATTCTCTTATCATTTGTGGCTATTTTGGGTCCAATATTGTATCAGTCAGTGGTTATTTATGGGAAATAGAAATTATTCCAAGTTTCTCAAGCAGAAAGAAATTTAACATAGGAAATTACATGTTTACATGTTTTTGAATGATTAAAGAGGAAGAAGGATGTGAGTCCCCATTGGACAATTGAGTCCAAAGCAATTGCACAATAGATATGACCTGGAAGTCAGGGAGCTCCTGCTGTTACTGTCACTGTTGCCACCAAGAAAAATGTCTCTCATAACAATAAATTGGCTATTAAAAAACAGTACTGTAGGATAACATTCAAAATCAGAGCTTCCACAGAACGATTACCTAGGAATTTGTTAGAAATGAAAACTTTCAGCCTCATCCATACCTACTGAATAATTGGGTGGGATCTAGTAGCTGTTTTTTAAGAAACCCTCAGGTGGTTCTGATACACACTCCCACCTTCCAAGGTCTCACACAATTACTGGAAAGTAATTCACTCACATACAGAACCCTACATGGATGGGAATCTGAAAATTGTAAATTTTAGCCTTTCAACCCTCTGACCAGAGAGACAGTGGAATTGATATTAAGAACCCTTCCAAAGTAGATACTTTACTCATTTTCTCCTGACCTTTCTCTAGCAAAAGCTGAGGTCTCTACCACTAAAGATCCCCTCTATTCTGAAGATGATGTAGGAAATCATCTTTTTAATATAAAGGTGAGAAACCAAAAAGCAAAAAAAGAAAATTGGTAAATTTGATTACATCAAGTATTAGGATTTTTGTCCATACAGGAGATCAGAGATAAAGTTAATAAAAATATAATAGAATTGGAGACGATATCTAACTAGCATATATAATAAACACCTGAAAAGCATCAAGAAAAAGACATCATCATCAACAGGGGGAAAACGGGCATAATACATAGAATAGACAATTTGCAGAAGAGAAAACCTGAAGTGCCCCCAAGCACATGAAGGGCCCCTGAGCTCACTCATTACTAATCAAAGAAGTGCAAATTAAAATAACAATTATATATCTCTTTACAGCTTTAAAATTGACAAAAAATAAAAATCTGGATGGTGTTAAGTGTTCTTGAGGATGTGGTGACTGAAGAACCCTCATGCATGGAGATCATTCTGGAGAACAATAAGATATTACTTAGGGAAAATAAGTAAATGCATCTGTAGGACCTAGTGATTCTTACCTTGGGTATATATGCTGAAACAATTCTCTCCTAGGCTCATATGAGGGCTTATACAAAGATGCTTATTGTACCATTATTAGTAGGGGTGGGAAATTAGAGAAAAAATGTGCACCCACTACCAAGGAGCAAAGGATTAGCTATAAGCAGCACAGATGGATATTACAGGCACAGTAATAAGTAAGAAAAGAAAGATCACGAGATACAATGCATATTGTTTATGTATAGAAAAATGCAAGCACACAAACCAACAAAAGCACATTTAGAAAAAAATAACAGTAAACACTTAGGGAGGTTAAAATGATGGTCTGGAGAGATAAAATGCATAAAAATGGGATTAAAAGGAAAGGAACAGAAATAAAATTCCTTCTCCTAGGTCCACCCCCATTACTATATCTCTCAACATACTCAAGAAGCCCTAGATAAGAGGGAGGCACTGTACTATAGAATAGAGAAACAAGCAGGCCAGCCCTTAATATTTGTGGGGCCTGCAAAAAGTTACAAAAGAAGACACACATACCAAATACCTGAATATATAAAAGTTATGAATCAAGTTAACAAAATGTTAAATATTTTCCTTCCTCCTACCTTCTCAAATAAACTGACATAACAAGCTAGGAAGACAGGTACAAATTTAGAAGTCTCAGAATTCTGAGTTCCATGTCAGAATGTAGTACTATGAGAAGAAGCTCCCTGGTTCCTAGCCCCCTGCCCACAGCCACAGCTTGCCCCCTTCTGGGTCTGCAGGCATAGAAGTTCCATGCACACAGTTTCCCCCTGTACATCTTGACCTAGGGGTGAACAACCACCAATGTGTCCTTGGAATGATGAGCCAGGGAAGAGCCTGTAATTAGGCACAGGGTATTTAGGCAGGGAATTATGGTACCCCAACCACTGGAAGCAAAGTCTAGAAGCAGGCGCACGGGCTCTGGCTCGCTACATCCTCTTGGTCCTAGGTATAGAGGCACAACCAGAGGAGGCTCAGATCAGCACAGAGGATAGGGGCACTATTCACCCAGGCTAAGACAGTTACAACGGAGAGAGGTGGCCTCTGCCCACGTGTTTGTGCCTAGCTGCTTCTCCTCTTCCCCACACTGGCTAATCCCACAGTTGAAATAATACGTAATGTTTGTCCCTCACATTACAATTTACAAAGCACCAACAGCAATCAATCCTCACAACCTTAGGAGGTCATCCATAAAACACTTTACAGAGAAGAAAACTGGGGTTAAGTGACTTGTCCAAAGGCACAGAGTGAAAAATTGGCACCAACAGTCCACATCTTGTGACTGCAGATTGCCTTTTTTCAAAGTTCACAGCCTCTTCACACCTATACTCTGCCATATATTCTATTGCTTATCAGAAGAACCTAATATAGTTGAAACACCTTGGGATGGTGTCATGGGGAGGATGGATTTTAGCATTAAGTGGAAAGCACTTCTGAAAGAGGAACCACAATTTAGAACTAAATCCTACCTCGGGACAAAGAATAAAATGCAGGTGTAATAATCTCAGGCAGAGTTGTGGGGGCTCAATTCTGATCCCAAACTACAAAAAAATCCTTCAACCTATTTAAGCAAATTTCATTTAAATTCCACCACAATGACATGGGGTCCCAGGCCCCACAGCACTCCCTTTCCTATCACCTTGCAGAAAGTACCTCATTTGGGACAGTTTAACATAAGCCATGGGAAAATAGCAGCTCAAGGGACAGTTCAATATAAGCAGTGAGGCACCAGCTCCGGCTAAAGTTGGACTTGCCTCTAAAAAAGAACTGAAAAGGCCAAGCTTCCCTCTAATTACCAAGGGCCTGGACAGTTATCTATAGAATCACCTCCTAATCCTAGCATAAATAATTGCTCAGAGCCAGTTGCCTGAAGATGTTATGCACTCATTCTGCCTATCTTGGATCCCTGCCTGCTGTCTCTTCTCCTCCATGTTCAGGGGCACCTTGTTGCTTGTACACATGCTCCCAGAAGCCCTGCTGCCTGACCAGATGGTCAGCTTCACAGTGGGCTTCCCCATGTCACTAACATCCCTGGCCCAAAAGTTCTCCTCCAGTGTGTTGCTGGCTCAACTCAGGTGGGGAGTCTCCCTAGTTTAATCTACTCTGTGCATGGGATTTGGAGTAAGAGAGCTCCAATAATAAATAATAAAATAGCATTTTATAATTTTGGGCTGGACTGGATTGCCCAAGAGTCAGATGAAGCATGTGCTTAGGCACCAGAAAATTAGACACCCAGTCAAGTTGGAAAAATTAGCTTTGGATAACATCCCCACAATTTTGCAATTAAAAAAATGTGGAAAGAAACCACTCTAATTTCAGAATCTGTGTAATGTTTCTGTTGTTTTCAAATTAAAATTTTACTTTGAATTTCATACAGCTGAGGGAGATTGGGCACTATAAAGTTTTCAGGACCTAGGACACCAATATACTTGAGATAGGTTGTCTACTAGTGACAGATCAGTGGTTCTCAAAGTATAACCTAAATCACAATGACTAGGAAGTTTGTTAAGGCAAACTGGAGAGAATCTGGCTCTCCTTTTTTAGTCTGGACATTGAGAGGTTGACAAGACCAAATAATCCTGAAAAGTGAGGGTAAATGATGGTCTCTGCCATAATAGCTAGGCATGACACCTGTGGAGCTGCACAAGGTGACACTGATTAAACAAAGATTGAACAATAGATGGACTCCTCCTTTATTTCCTTTTTGTTACCCCTTACTCTTAGGATACTCATGTTGGACCCACCTGACCTTGTTTCAAGATGTACTACAGGGCATAAAGGTTACAGTCATTTGTCCATTGTATGGGGAGAGAACCCCTCTGAGGTCAACATGCTGGTGGGTATATATCAGGGAGAAGACCCAAGGGGGAGGCATAATGGAATCTCCAGTACAGTCTGCATCACTTAGTTGAATTGCCTATTCCTATCCATAAAGTCATCTTCCAGTTCTAAATTTTTCTCATTTCTTCTTCTATGACAGTTTCACCCATCACAAAGAAATAGCCTCAGAAATATGAGATAAAGAAAAATCTGTTTATTAGAATAAAAACCAAAAGTCCATTCATTCATTCAGTTGTAAAACTGATACTTCTAGCAATTTAGCCATTTGAATGTTTAGATTTTAAAAATTGCCCTCCCACTACATATGTGGAATAAAAATGCTAAACCACTAAAATCTTGACTTGTCTAAAAATAAGAGCATTCACAGGAGTAAAAAGAAAAAAAAAAGAGATAAAGCAGTATCTGACAGTATGGATGAGTGTAAAACCAATGTTTGTTCTGGAAATAGCTGTCAATCCTTGGAGACCTAAGGCCTCAGTTCTCACGTGCAAGGAGCTAGACAAAGAACCTGGTGTCCAGGCAGGACGACGCATGGGATTCCAGGCCACCTTACCTCTCTGTTACCCTCATAAACCCATAATCAAAAGGTGACACCTGAATGGGTGAACTAGAAAAGACTTACCAACATAGGGAGGTGGTAAGGATATAAGCTGCTCTCGCCTTTGGTCATGGAAAAGAACAGGGAAATAAAAAAGGGAAACCCTTTCCCTTGAGAATTACTTGCCACTGACTGCATTCACATGTGCATGGAGCTGAACTTCATACTAACTCTATGACTTGTAAAACCCCAATCCAAAATTTAATATAAAGTGGTCCTTGATGCTATTATGATGAATTATAAGTATGATAAGTGCTCCTAAGAAAAGTAGAGAGTTGGGTGAAGGCATTTACCTGGGAGCAACTGAACTGAGTTTCTAAGGTCAGAGATGGCCTCTCTGACGAAGAGAAATTCAGAGACTTGCAGGAAATGTAGTGGATATTTAGCTTTGCAGGATCAGAATCCTCTCCTTTGGAGGATCTGACCTTGTGTGAGTTTAGCTGAAATCTCCCCACTGGCATGGTCAGATACTTGCTCCCCAGAACCTCAGGATCACATTACCCACCTCAGCCAATCAGATGCTCCCATTCAGCACTTTGCTTCTGGAACAAGTGGTAAGAATAATGCAGGACAATCTAGAGATCATATGTGCCAAGACAAAGATAAAGTCTTCCACAAATCAGCTCCAGTGTGTGGTATCCGGGGACCAGTGCAAAATAACCAGTCTCTACCTAGACTGTGCCTTAGTGTGATATTAGCTATCTGTAAAAAGATTAAAATACATCCTATTTTATAAGGAAAAGGTTAAGAGGACAAATACTGCTTTCAAGGAATTCAAAAGGAAGCTCAATAACCATCACTGTTCAAATTCAAGAGAAAAATCACAGAGATCTCATCAAAGAAAATTAGATACTTTCATTCCTTAAGGTGTTGACCAAACAGATCTTCATGGGCCCCATCTGGGTGGAGACTGTGGGTCACTTATGCTAGACCAAATCCAGGAGAGATAAATGAATTTCCAAAGAAAATAATAAACAGGGATTAAGTATAATTTGCAGATGCTAAATATTGGACCTAGCTTCATAATTGAGAAGAGTCAACGAACAGTGGTAGAACACAGCAACTTAACAGTAAATCCCTAGGCAAGAGAGAGAAACTGGACATCAGCGTAAACTCAGCAACAGATTCAGATGCCTAGACATCAGCAAAAAATTACAAGCCATACAAAGAAAAAGGAAGATATGACACAGGCAAAGGGACAAATCAAAGCTCCAGACAGGACACAGGACTTGAAAGGACTAATCCATGAGGTTCATACAAATCTCCTAAATCAAATCATGGAGTTGAAAGGCAACATGGCTAAAGAAATAAAAGACATTAAGAAGACACTGAGCTGGCACAAAAAAAAAGAAATAAAGAAAGGAAAGAAAGGGAAGAAAGAAAGGAAAGAAAGGAAGGGAAAGAGAGAGAGGAAGGAAGGGAGGGAGGGAGGGAGGGAGGGAGGGAGGAAGGAAGGGAAAGAGAGAGAGAGAGAAAGAGAGAGAGAGAAAGAGAAAGAAAGAGAGAAAGAGAGAGAGAGAGAGAGAAAGAGAGAAAGAGAGAGAGAAAGAGAGAGAGAGAGAGAGAGAGAGAGAAAGAAAGAGAGAAAGAGAGAAAGAGAGAAAGAGAGAAAGAGAGAAAGAGAGAAAGGAAGGAAGGAAGGAAGGAAGGAAGGAAGGAAGGAAGGAAGGAA
>JAKSZT010054226.1:134610-149283 GCA_026826555.1 Tolypeutes matacus
ACCATCTCACACCTTATACAAAAATCAACTCAAGATGGAGCAAAGATCTAAATATAAGAGCCAAAACCATAAAAACCTTGGAAGATAATGTAGGGAAGCATCTACAGGACCTTGTAATAGGAAATGGTTTCATGAACTTCACAGCCAAAGCACGAGCAGCAAGAGAAAAAATTGATAAATGGGATCTCATCAAAATTAAAAACTTTTGCACCTCTAAGGATGCTATTAAGAAAATAAAAAGGCAGCCTACCCAATGGGAAAAAATATTCGGCAACCATATATCTGATAGGAGCCTAATATCCTGCATATATAAAGAAATCCTACACCTTGAAAATAGAAGGACAAACAGCCTATTTAAAAAATGGGCAAGTGACCTGAAAAGACACTTCTCCAAGGAAGAAATACAAATGGCTAAAAAGCACATGAAAAAATGCTCAACATCATTTGCTATCAGGGAAATGCAAATCAAAACTACAATGAGATACCATCTTACACCCATCAGAATGGCAGCTATTAAAAAAACAGGAGACACTAAATGTTGGAGAGGATGTGGAGGAATAGGAACCTTCATCCACTGCTGGTGGGACTGCAGTATGGTCCAGCCACTGTGGAGGACAGTTTGGCAGTTCCTCAGAAAACTAGCAATAGATCTTCCGTATGATCTAGCAATTCCACTGCTGGGTATATACCCAGAAGAACTGAAAACAAAAACACAAACAGATATATGCACACCAATGTTCATAGCGGCATTGTTCATCATTGCCAAAAGTTGGAATCAGCCCCGGTGCCCATCAACAGAAGAATGGATAAGCAAAATGTGGTACATACATACATTGGAATATTACTCAGCTGTAAGAAGGAACAAAGTGCTAACACATGGAATAACGTGGATGAAGCTTGAAGACCTTATGTTGAGTGAAGCAAGCCAGGCACTGAAGGATGAACAGTATATGACGTCACTGATCTGAACTGAGGTAAGTGAGCAGTCTCTGAGAACCATTGTCTGAAAGATAGGTTAACAAAGGAGAGTAAGAGAAGAGCAGGCTTTGAGCCATCACCCATATGGACATAATCTATGGTAAAGGGATAGAGTATGGTTGCATGTTGGGGGATGGGGCAGATGAGTGGTGGTGTTCCTGGGTTTGGTGGTGCAGCACTGGGGGGTGGGTGGATTAGGAAGGGCAGGTTCAAATCCCCAGGGCATGTAACTGTGATTCTTGATATTCCATGGGTAGGGAGAGGGTGGTATCATGGGCTCTGGGGGGCTGGGGTAAGGGAACAGTCAAGATCTAATGGGGTGTTTGGTGGTCATGGGGAAGGTTTTTCATTACCTTACAGTAATGGACACAGGACATGGTAAATATCATCAAAATAATTAAACTGTATCATCTAAATTGTAAACTATACTGTAAATCATTGACAACGTTTAGTTGCTATATTTTGCTATCTGTATAACAGTTATAACAATGCTAATATTCAAAAAAAGGGGGGGTTAATATGGGGTGGGGAAGAGGGGGTGGTTTGGTATCTGGGAGTCTCCGGCAGTCCATATGTGACTTTGCTGTGACCTAAAACTTCTTTGAAAATCAAATGAAATATTGGGAGACAATGGGGATTGAGAGGGAGAAGATGTCATGGCACACCAGACATCCGATAACACAGTGATAAAAGGAAGGAAAGAAAAGGAAAAGAGAATGGAAAAAAAAATGAATATATATATATATACATATATATATGTATATATATATATGTATATATATATATTTTTAAAGGCATTTCCTTTGCCTTTTTGCCCATTTTTTGAATGTCCCAATCCGCTAATTATATTTTATATCGTTTTGTTTTTTGTTTGATTATTTTTTTTTCCTTTTCTTTTTTTTTTTTTTTTCCCCTGAGTTTCCTTATGTTTGTCTCTTGCATGTAAGCTTATCATACTTGTTTCTTTTTCCTAGTAAGTGTATTTGATTATTTTATGGACTACATGTTCATGGAGAATTTGGATCACAGAAGGGTTACAATGGGTACTGCAGGGGATAATTGGTGGGGGTTGTCTGGGAGGGGGGTTTCATGGGAATTAGTTCATCCGAATATATGAAAGATATACAAAATCGTTCAAAAGATCAAAAGATGGGGCATGGTCACGATGGGCGGACAATCACACAATAAATTAGGGAATCTGAATTCCTAGCCTGGAGAGCTCTGCCACAGTCTCCAAGGGAGCAGCAATAGTCCTCTGAGAGCAGGGACAGTGTCTGTCAAAAGAGGATGACCCACTGATGTGTTCTTTTTATTGATGACTACCCTTTTGAGTCTTGGCTCTTGTAACTGAGACTTAGCCTGCAGTTGTGGGGTGCCTAAGGGTTGCCACCTGGGAGCCTCCTTGTTGCTCAAATGTGGCCTCTCTCTAAGCCAAACTCAGCATATGATTGCATTACCTTCCTCCCAACGTGGGACATGACTCCCGGGGATGAGCCTCCCTGGCAACGAGGGATTAATACCAAGTGCCAACTGGCAACACAACTGGAAAAAGACCTTGAATTAAAGGAGGAAAAGGTAAAGACAAATGAGTTCAAGTGGCTAAGAGACTTCAAAGAGAGTCGGGAAGTCATCCCAGAGGTAACTCTTACGCACACCTCAGTAGGAGCTCATAGAACATCAAAGTGCCTATCACCCCACACAGAGAGGCTCCTGAGAGCTCTGGAGACACCCAGGTCCTATATAAGTGGGGTTAGACCCAGAGACTGATGCCTTATCAGTGGGCTCTATTTTGGAATCTGTGCTCCTGAGAGTGACAGAATTGGACTCAAATAAGTCCTCTCTGCACATGGTTCATCAGTCCCTTCTATTCAAACCTATATGTAATGCTGGAGTTCTTAGGTATACTTCCAGAGACTGGAGCCTCTGGCCTACCTATGTGCCAGGTGTGCATGGAATCTCGGTGGAGCTGCAACTCCTACCCTACAGCTCAATGGACTCATCCAAGTCACCTGGCGAGGAGACAACGATGGGCAATGGCCATCCCAGGGAATGGAGAGGGCCAGCATCTGCAGGCAGGATCATCCCACCCACCATATCCATGGGATATAAGCCCTCTCTCACTTGGAGGTGGAGTGGACATCACCATCCCAGTCCCCTCAGGATTGGGGGAAGTACTATGGACTAGAGTGGACTCGATGGTATTCTGTTGTTCACATATGGTGATTCTAGCAATGGAAGAAATTGTAACAATGAGGTGGAGCCAGTAGCCACTAGACACTTTTGGGGCAGGGAGGGGATGAGCATTTGAAATACAGGGGCTTCTTTCGGATTTGGAGGTTGTCCTGAGTACCTTTATGGCAACGGATGTAGGCCATTTTAAAACAGCACATACCACTCAGAACTGTGTGGGAGACAGTGTTGTCTACGGTGTGAACTGTGGTCTATGGTTGGTGGCAAGGCCCCAGGATGTGTAAGTCCATTGAGGGTGGTGGGCCACACTTGTGGGAGATGTTTGTGTGAGATGTGGTGGGAGGTGTGGGAGGTGGGGAACATGGGGATCCCAGTGGGTTCCGTGTAATATTTTGGGTATCTAAGCACCTCTTAAAATATATTTTTATATATACATAAATAACATTTTTGTAAGGAAATGCACATATATGCATATACATTTATATATCATTTTGCAAATGTTGGTATGTATTGTGAAAATTTTGATTTTTACCCACAATAAAAAAAATAAAATAAAAAAAAAGTGGAAGAAGTACCTTTTGGAAAAAAAAAAAATTATGCATAATGATCAAATGGGTTTTATTCCCTATATCAGAGGGTGGTTCAACATAAGAAAATTAATTAACATAAAAACCACATAAACAAATTGAAGGAAAAAAAACACATGACCATCTTGATTGAGGAAGAAAAGGCATGTGGCAAAATTCAGCATCCATTCTTGATATAAACACTTCAAAAGATAGGTATAGAAGGAAAGCACCTCAACATAGTAAAGGGCATATATGAAAATCCCATAGCCAACATTGTACTCAATTAGGAGAGGTTGAAAGCTTGCCCTCTAGAATCAGGAACAAGATAAGGATGTCCACTGTCACCACTGTTATTCAACATTGTGCTAGAGGTTCTAGCTAGAGCAATTAAGCGAGAAAAAAAATAATAAAAGGCATCCAAATTGGAAAAAAGGAAGCAAAAATCTCAGTATTCGCAGATGACATGATCCTATATTTAGAAAATCTTGAAATATCTACAACAAAGCTATTAGAGCTAATAAAAAAGTTCAGCAAAGTGGCAGGATACATGATCAACATGCAAAAAAACAGTAGCATTTCTATACACTAGTAATGAGCAGGCTGAGAAGGAAATGAAGGAAAAAATTCCATTTACAATAGCAACAAAAAGACTCAAATATCTAGGAATTAATTTAACCAGCAATGTAAAGGATCTGTAATCAGAAAACTACAAAAGATTGCTAAAAGAAATCAAAGAAGACCTAGACTAATGCAAAGATATTCCATGTTCATGGATTAGAAGACTAAACATCATGAAGATATCAATGCTACCAAATTGATTTACAGATTCAATACAACACCAATCAAAGTTCCAACAGCCCACTCTACAGAAATAGAAAAGCCAATTACCAAATTTATTTGGAAGGAAAGGGGTCCCAAATAGTCAAAACACCCTAAAAAAAAGAAGAGCAAAGTTGGAAGACTCATGCTTCCTGAGTTTAAAGTGTATTATAAAGCTACAGTGGTCAAAACAGCATGGTATTGGCACTGAATTGAGAGTTCAGAAATAGATCCTCATCTCTATGGTCAATTTAATAAGCCTATCAAGTCCACTTTTCTGGGACAGAACAGTCTCTTCAACAAATGGGACTGGAAGAACTGTATATCCATAAACAAAAGAATGAAAGAGGATCCCTCTTTTACTTCCTATATAAGAATCAATTCAAAATGGATCAAAAACCTAAATATAAAAGCCAGGACCATACAACTACTAGAAGAAAATGTAGGGAACCATCTTAAAGATCTTGTGATAGGGGGTGGTTCTTGGATCTTACACCCAAAGCATGAGCAACAAAAGGAAAAATAAATAAATGGGATCTCCTCAAAATTAAACACTTCTGCTCCTCAAAGGACTTTGTCAAAAGGGTAAAAAGGCAGCTTTTTCAATAGAAGATATTTGGAAATCACACATCCAACAAGAGTCTAATATCCATGATATAGAAAGAGATCATACAACTCAAAAATAAAAAGACAAGCCACCCAATTTAAAAATGGGCAAAAGATAATTTTCCACAGAAGAAATACAAATGGTGAAAAAACACATGGAAATATGTTCAACATCACTAGTGAATAGGGAAATGCAAATCAAAACTACAATGCCATATCATTTCACACCTATTAGAATGGCCACTATTTAAAAATTCAGAAAACTATAAGTGTTAGAGAGAATGTGGAGAGATAGGAATGCTTATCCACTGTTGGTGGGAATGTAGAATGGTACAGCCACTGTGGAGGACTGTTTGGCAGTTCCTAAGTGTGATAGTTAGGCTAATGTGTCAACTCAGCCAGGTAATTGTGTCCAGGTGTTTGGTCAGGCAAGCACTGGGCTAATTGTAATACAAGAGCATTTATGGACTTCGGTCACCAGTGAGTTTACTGCGTGGATGGCTGATTATATCTGCATCAATCAGGGAGATTGCATCAGCAATGGATGACACTTTTATCCAATCAGTTGAATGCCTTAAAAGGGGAAGTGATTTCAACATTCAGAGAGAATTTCCCAGCTCGCCTTTGGACAGCCAACTTCTCCCAGAAACTCATCAAGGACCTTTCATTGGACTTTCATTGGAGCCCC
Organism: Tolypeutes matacus; assembly: GCA_026826555.1. NCBI lineage: Eukaryota > Metazoa > Chordata > Mammalia > Cingulata > Chlamyphoridae > Tolypeutes > Tolypeutes matacus. Next base: position 140,461 of record JAKSZT010054226.1, read on the forward strand.
TGGTGTGCAGCCTGCCTGCAGAACCTGGACTTGTGCATCCCCATGGTCGTATGACAGACTCTTATGAAATCTCATATTATTGACAGATATCTCCTGTTGATTCTGTTTCCTGAGAGAACCCTGACTAATACACTAAGGAAGTTGAATACAGACTTGCCATGTCACCTGGCAATACCATTACTAGGTATATGCCCAGAAGAACTGAGAGCAGTAACGTGAACAGACATTTGCACACCAATGTTCATAGCAGCGTTATTCACAATTGCAAAAAGATGGAAACAACCCAGGTGTACATCAACCAATGAATGAATAAACAAACTGTGCTATATGCTCATGATGGAATATTATGCAGCTGTTAAGAAGAAATGAAGTGGTGAAGCATATGAAAACAAAGATAAGGAGGACACTGAGTGAAGCAAGCCAGGCACAAAAAGACAAATATATATGATTGTGCTATTATGAACTAAATATATTGTATAAACTCATGGAATTAATAAATAGAATATAGGTCACCAGAAAATAGAATGAGAGTACAGAATGGAAACTTGAGGGTCAATCTGCGCAGAATTGATAAAAAGGTTGTTTGTAAATCTTTGGAAATGAATAGAAATAGTGAAAGTACATCATAGTGTTTGTAACTAGTAGAGCTATTCTATGGGGATAATAGTGGTTGAAAGTGTAATTCTAAGGTCATATAAACTACTAGAAGGAAAGCTAAAAAATGTAACATGGGCCTGTATATCATAGTGAAAACTCACGTAAAATACGAATATGGGTGATCTTGCATCACCCAGGACAAAAGAGGTGATGACTTTTGTTTGTTTCTGTTTATTATTACTATTATTGGAATAATAAAAATGCTCTAAAAATGATTGAAGTGTTAAATGCACAACTATGTGATTATAACAAATACCATTGATTGTACACTTTGGATGGGTTGTATACTTTATTAATACGTATCAATAAAATGGATATGTTAAAAAAAAAAAAAAAAGACAAATGACCCAATTAAAAAATGGGCAAAAGACCTGAATAGACATTAAATACAAATGGCAAAAAAAAAAAAAAGAAAAAATGTTCATTATCACTAGCTATTAGGGAAATGCAGATCAAAATTACAATGAGATATCATTTCACATTTACTAGAATGGCCACTATTAACAAAACAATGTTGCAGAAGATGTGGAGAGATAAGAATGCTTATTCACTGTTGGTAGGAATATAGAAGGGTACAGCCACTGTGGAAGTCTCTTTGCCATTTCCTAAGGAAGTCAGATATTGATCTACCATGTGACCCTGCAATTCCACTACCAGAAGAACTGAGAGTAGTGACACAAACAGATTTCTGCACACCAATGTTCATAATGATATTCTCCAAAATTGCCAAAAGATGGAAACAACCCAGGTGTACATCAAATGACGAATGGATAAACAAACTGTGGTATATATACACAATGGAATATTATTCAGCTGTAAGAAGAAATGAAGTTGTGAAGCATATGACAATATGGATGAACCTGGAGGACATTGCATGAAGCAAGCCAGTCACCGAAGGGCAAATATTGTAATGATTTTGCTATTATGAGCTAAATATAATGAGCAAACTCATGGAGTTAATAGAATATAAATCACCAGAGAAAAGAATGTGGTTAGAGAATGGAAAGCTGAGGTTTAATATGAGTAGAATTCGTAAAAAGTTGTTTGGAAATGTTTGGAAATGAATAGAAATGATGAAAGCACATCATAGGATTTGTAACTAGTAGTGCCAACATATGGGTATGATAGTGGTTTGTTTTTTGTTTTCTTTTTTTCCTTTGGAGTAATGAAAATGCTCTAATATTGGTTGAAGTGATGAATGCACAACTTGTTGATTATACCAAATGCCATTGATTGTACACTTTGGATAAATTTGGTTTATGAACAAAAAAATAATAATGTAGTGGGTTGGAAAATACCCCAAATGTAAGATACAGACTATAGTTAGTAGGAACACTTTGATGATGCTCTTTCATAATTTGTTACAAATGTTTCACAATGCAAGGTATTTGTGGTGGGATGATGTATGGGAGCCCTTTATGATGTTATGCATGTTTGTTTTGTAAGTTCACTACTTTTATACTTATTGTTTATGTATGTTCATGAAGGAATGATAATCTTCACAAATTGTTTTTGAAATGAAAAAACAAAAAAAAACTTTCAAAAGTATTCCATCTCTTGTACTGCCACTAATGTTACAGCAGATTTCTCAAATGCATACATTGAAGACTTTTTAAATCTATTTTTAAATTAATTATATTGTTTTTCTGGGTTTATTGAAATTAGTACACTGTTGGCAGACTTTTCCTGGAAGGTAAGATAGGGACTGAATCAGAATGTTCCAGACCTAGTGATTGTCCATATTACGATGAGAGCATGGCTTTGGAGTCATTACGAGCTGGGTTTGAATCTTGGCTCCACTACTTGGCTGTGTGGTTGTAGTTATGTATCTTCTCTGAAACTCGTTTTTTTTGGTTTTTTTTTTTTTGTTTTTTTTTTTCATTTTTAAGTCGGTCCCTGATCTATTCTCAAGGAAGGGTAGTTTTGAGGAGGAGGAGGAGGAAGACAAAGAGGAGAAAAGGAGGAGGACTACTGTGTGTACACTATCCAAGAAACATTTTGAAAACTGACCATATGTATGAACTGTTGTGACTGTCCACGTACAGTAGTATAAATAAAATACTGCTAAAGCAGAAAAAAACATATCTGAAAAAAAAAGATCACATATTAAATAACATATTCCCAAATAATAAATTGGTCAAAGAAAAAGAAATCACAGAGAAAATGGGAAGACAACTTGGATTAAAAAATAATGAAAATAAGAGACATCTATCCTGGGAATATAATCAGAAGTCTAGACAAAATGTTTTACACAAAAGTGGTAGTCATAGCATTATTTATGATAATAAACCCATGGGAATGTTGATGCTTTAATTTTTTAAATATTTTATTACAGTACATCATTCTTACCTGAACATAAAGAATAAGTGTATAGTAAGAGTTGTGAACTTGAAAAAACAAACATGCATAACATCATACAGGGAGGGGTCCCACACCCATACATCAACCCACCACCAACACCTTGCATTGTTGTGAGACATTTGTTACAAATTATGAAATATTGTCAAAAGCTTACTACTAACTATAGTCCATATCTTACATTCGGTATGTTTTCCCCAACCCACCCTATTATTTTTTTTAATATATTTTATTATAAAAGTTGTGAACTTACAAAACAATCATGCACATGTTCAGAATTCCCATACAACACCCCTTCATCAACATACCACACCGTGGTGGAACATTTGTTACAGATTATGAGATAACATCATCAGACTATTACCACCAACCATGGTCCATAGCATACGTTTGGCACACTTTTTCCATACTCCCCCATTATCAACACAGTATATCTTTGGCATAGATACACGAATATTACAGTATCACAGTTAACCATAGTCCATTGTCACACCAGTTGTATTTTTCCCATGCTTCTCCACATTCCCACCACCCTACAATAGTGATGTACATCTGCTCTAGCTCACAAAGGACACTCTTACATCTATACCATCAACCACAATTCTCATCCCCCCTCTGGATTCACTGTGTTATTCAGGCCCTAGATTATTCTATAGCTTTCTTTCAACTGACATTTACATCCCTAGACTACCCTTTCCAGCCACATTCCCATTTATAAACCAGCTACTACTCACTATAATGTGTTACCATCAACGTTATACATTTCCATACTTTTACAGTAAAGTTAATTAAAACTTCTACATACATTAAACATCAGTAGTCCTTCTTAGCCCTCCTCTTATTTCCTTTAAGAATCCACCACCTACCACCAGGTCTTGAAGATGTTTTCCTATTTTTCAATGTATGCTTTCAAATTCTTCTTTGTGCTCACCCAATGTCTTCTTAATATCCTTAATCTCTTTGGCCATCTCATTGAATTTATTAAGGAGATTTGTTTGAACATCTATGATTAATTCTCTCAACTCCTTTATGTCATCTGAAGGCTTATCTTTTTCCTTTAACTGGGCCATATTTTCCTGTTTCTTGGTACGGATTGTAATTTTTTGTTGGTGTCTTCGCATCTGGCTTATTAGATGTATTTATTCTGCATAAAGTTTCTCTCTTTAGTTTAAGGCTTTCTTACCCTTTCTTCCTTGTCGGTTGCGTAGTAGGAGCTGAGGATGTAGTTGGTACTGTAAGTTGTGGGGGTTGAACCTGCCTGCACTTCCCCAGGGACCTATGAAGGCTCTTCCACCTTTCTCCTTTGCCAGGAGTAGGGTAGGAAGGAGCATCACTTACCCAAGAGAAGCTCTTCTCAAAAGGCAGTGGCAGAAGTGCAAGAGGGAAAGCCCCACCATGCACCTGCTTACTACATATCTGCTAACATCTCATTGACCAGAATGGGTCATATGGCCAAGATCAACATCAATGGGCAGGTAAATACACCCTACAAGACCAGGGCAAGGGCATGGACACATAATACCACTAGGAGAGTGAAGAATTATAACCAATTATGCAAACTATCATATTGAAGCACTGGTGATCTTTTCTCTCATACATTTTTTCACATTCCAAATTTACCACATTAAATATGAGTAGCTACAAGAAAGAAAGAAAAAAAAACATGTGCTTCACTGGTTAAATATGTAAGTAAACATGTATAGAAATGTTTTCTGAATCAAAAATACTTACCAACCTGGTGCTCCTAGCTATCAAGGGCTCTGACCTAACCACAGCATCCACCAAAGAGAGATGGAGCTCGTGCAAGCATGAGGTCAGGCAGGAGGTCAGGGGACCCACCTATTTCTCAGGAACTGCAAGGTTGGAGACCATAGAATGCATCCAATCTAAGGATGCCTCTGCTCTCCTTCATGTTTCTCAGCTATATCTCTTCCCAAACTCCTCAGTGATTGGATCCTCTTCTTTTTACCCCTGTAATAATTGCTGCTCCATCCTATTCTAATCTGTTTCTATTTTACAAATCATTCATTTTTTTTAAAGATTTATTTATTTACTTTATCCATTTTAAACCCCCCCTTCCCCATTTGCTGTTTTTGTGTCCATTCACTGGGCAATTCTCTGTGTCTGTTTCCTGCCATCTCTTCTCATCCTCCTCCTCCAGTCTTCACCAGGATTCGATCCTGGAGACCTCCAATGTAGGAGAGAGGTGTTCTGCCACCTGTGCCACCTCAGCTCCTGGCTTCTGGAGCTTTCGGAGCATCTCGTCTTGTCTCTCTCCTGTTACGTCATCATCCTGCTGCATGGCTCTCGGGGCCCGATGGCTCAGCGGCACACAGAGCCTGGCAGCCCATGCGCCTTCGGGAGGTCTCGGGGATCGAACCCAGGTCCCTCCATATGGCAGACGGACGCCCAACCATTTGAGCCACATCCGCCCTCTACAAATCATTCTTAAAGACCCTTTTATAAAACTAAAACTAGAAGTGGCACTAGATATATATGAATAGAATGAGAGACAAATATGCTTAAATATGCATATATTATCTAGAAGAGTTATAAGAAATTGGTGTAATTATTATATCCAGCAAGGAGAGTTTAGGAATGAAATGAGTAAATGGGAGGAAGACACCATTTCACTGTATAACCTCCATTTATACTGTTTACTGTGCATGTAAACTTAGCCAAAATATATCATTTTTTAAATGACAGAGATGAGGTCATATTTCTTATAACTAAGCAGAGGTCAGGAAGATGAAATTGTTGCCTAACATCATGCAAAAGCTATAGGAAGTGCTAATATCTAGATGAAGGAGTTCCAGCAGATAGAGAACTAAGATTTATGGAGTGCCTGACAGTGAATTCTCTCAGAAACTCCAAGAGACTAGGATTATTGCCTCACTTTTAAAAACAAAGGAAATAATATTTACAGATATTAAGTAATTTGCTCAAAGTCACACAACATCTGACCAAATGAACTCCGATGCAAAGCTGACTTTACTATATGCTTTACAAGTCACTGTATTCTACACTCCCAACTTCATATGGCCTATTCACTTCACCCAGCTTATGACAACCAACAGAAAACTTGGTGTTTTTCCCTCTTCTATGCTGATTAAATCATAATCCTCCCCCGACACTATCAGTCTTATGATTTCATCCCCATTGATCTGTGTCATACCAAAGGGCAAAGCTAATCACTCGTCCAAACTACATTTTTTCCCAAAAGAACAGAACTTTTCAGGGAAAAGTTTATAAGCCAAAGTGTCTCTCCACCACTTAAACATGTTAATGTTTGTCCAAAAAAAATTGCTATTAACAAAGGTTTTAGATCAAAGTGTTCTAATTTATTACATAAACCTGCACCTTACTTTACCCAATGTTGTGGATTTATAAACCAGTCCTGAGATAAATTGTCCTTTTCCACATACACCTGTATGGGAAGTACTGTCTATAGTACTGGAAAATTCAATGCCAATTGCCTCCTCTAATAATGAACTGGTTGGTGCTGCCTGGTAAGTAAGTAGATCTTGAAGTTATTTACTGTTCCTTTAAATCCTCCAGATACTTAGATGATTGTTCTGAGCCACCAGTTTCTAAGGCATAGCACAAATTTTCCTTTTCTTAGAGTATAAATGTCTAAATTCTGACACACAGTCTGGAAATATTGTAACTTTAATTCACCACGTTGAAGCCCCTTGAACCTATGGAAGTCCTAATTCACTAACCTGGGTCCCTGATTATTCTGAGCCACCAGTTTCTAAGACATAGCACAAATTTTACTTTTTTTAGAGGATAAAGTCTAAATTCTGACACACAGTCTAGAAATATTGTAACTTTAATTCACCACGTTGAAGCCCCTTGAACCTATGGAAGTCCTGATTCACTAGCCTGGGTCCCTGGAGTTCCACATACTACCTCAGCAATTACCATAATACTTGCTATCTGGAACCTAACATACCTGCCACCACACACCCCAATCTTCCCACACTTCTCAGGTCATTTGGCCAAGAACAATGTAGGCAAGTTTTCACTTCCTACCCTCTTGAAAAAAATTTGTAATACTCAAAAGTTATTTATTGAATAGTTACATGCAATTGCTGTGAAAAGAATCAAATTTCAAATGTGCTAAGATACTAAACTTTTTTTTTTTTTACTATATATATTTTTAATACTTTTTTTTTTTTTAAGATACTTAGATTACATAAATGTTACACAAAAATTATAGGGATTCCCATATGCCCCAGTCCCCACACCTCCCATACCCTCCCACATAAACAACATCCTTCATTAGGGTGGCACATTCATTGTAATGGATAAATGCATCCCGGAGCATTGCCACTGAGCATGGACCATAGTTCACATTGTAGTTTACACTTTCTCCCACACAATTCTTCAGGTTATGGGGAGATATAAAATGGTCTATATCTGTCTTTGCAATGTCATTCAGGACAATTCCCAAGTCCCAAGAAAGCCCCCACATTGTACCTGTTTTTCCTCTCCCTGCCCCCAGAGCCACCAGTGGCCACTGTCTCCACATCAGTGTTGTAATTTCTTCCATTGCTAGAATCACAATAAGTCTATAGTAGAATACCAGTAAGACTCCTCTAGTCTGTAGTTCATTCCAGAATCCTGAGGATTCTGGGATGGTGATATCCAATCTACCTCTAATTGAGAGGGGGCTTCGATCTCATACAGCCGATGGATGGGACTCTCTTGCTTGCAATTGTAGGCTCTCGTTTCCTTGGTATGGTGGTTGTCCATCCTCACCTCCTTGTTAGCTGTCCTGGGTGAGTCCAATGAACTGGAGAATAGGTGTTGCAACTCTGCTGAAGTTCAGGGCCCAGCTGGCACATGGACAGCCCAAAGATTCCAGTCTCTTGGACATACACCTATAAACTCCAGCACCAAGTATAGGTTTAAATAGAAGGAACAGATGAGCCATGTGTAGGGAAGCCATAACTGAATCCAATTCTGTCACTCTCAGGAGCACAACCTCCTAAAACTTTTAAATTAAATCTGCAAGGGCAGCAATGGAGCAAGGAAGCAGGCATATAGGAAAACAGAGTAGATTGGAACTCAAGGGCCTGATTACAGATTCATTTGTGGCTCCTGCTGCTGTGTGTCCTTGGGCAAAAGAATATAATATAATAATATAATATAATATCTCTCTGATGTGTGATCTGTTAAATGAGCAGGTTGTATTAAATGATTTGTAAGAACCATTTAAAATTAAATGATCTATGATTATAGACACAATTTCCATAAATAAATAATGCTTTGAAAATCACAGTGGATTGAGGGGTTGAGAGAATAGGACTGCAGTCATCCAAATGTAAAGACTTAAAATTCATTTCTGTATGAGAGAGAAAAAACTGGCATTTATATGCCTCATTTAAAACACACACACACACACACACAAATAAACAAAGCACTGGATCTCTTTCCTCAAATATTGCTCCTATCTCGAGAAAATGTTTTTCTGCTCAAGGTTTTCCTCAGGGCAAATTTAACATCCTTATTCCTCAAGCTATAGATTAATGGGTTTAACATGGGCACCACAATGGTATAGAACAAGGAGGATACTTTCCCTTGGTCAAGGGGCAAAATGGAAGGTGGTTTGAGATATACGAAAGCCCCGGAACCAAAGAAAAGGGAAACCGCAATTAAGTGGGAGCTACAGGTACTGAAGGCTTTGGACCTGCCCTCCGTGGAGTGAATATGAAGAATGCTGGAGAGAATTAGACCATAAGAGATGGAGATGGTGACAATGGGCACTCCAATGTCAATGGCCACAAAAATAAACACCACCAG
>JAKSZT010054226.1:149293-166869 GCA_026826555.1 Tolypeutes matacus
GAGGAAAAAGTACATGGGAGTGTGCAGGTGAGAATTCAGTCCAATCATAATTACCAACCCCAGGTTTCCCATCACAGTGACCACATAGAAGCAGAGAAACAAGAAAAAGAGCGGGATATGGAGTCCCAGCTGGTCTGTTAAGCCTGCAAGGATAAACTCTGTCACAGAAGAGTTCATAGCTGCCATCTCTAGTGGGCTCTATGGAAGCAACAGAAAGAACCAGTTAGAGGGAAAACATCACTATCACATTCCTAGGATCTACCCTTCCCACCCAGATTCTAGAAAACAGAATCCACAAAGAGAGATTTGAACTTGGTTACAAAGGTCTTTGCAGCCCACAGGTGCAGAATAGGATATGAGGCTAAATTTTGCCTCTAGGGTGAGAACTGGTGCTGGGGGTGGGGGGAAGGGTGCTAAAAATAAGCTGGATGACAAAGAAAGAAAAAATAAGCTTAATGAATTTTAGATCTCTAAGTCATTCTCTTTTCTGTGGCCTTCCCTCTCTTGCCTCTGCCTGAGTTACTGACACCTGGGCCACTTCTCTGGAGAGAGTTCTGACAGTTAAAAGTAAACTCTCCTCAAGGCTTCCTCCAACAGACAGAGCAAGAATAGGTTTTCCTTTTCCTGGAACTCTTAGCTCAAGAGGCTGAGGCTTAATAATTTGTTTAAGTTTCACTTATTCAGCGATTACCATGAGCGGCTGATCTAAATACTATGTGATGATATCATTGTCCCTATTTTACATATGAGAAAATTGAGATTAAGTAACTAACCCAGAGTATAAAATTACTGAATTGCAGCCTGAAGGTGAACTCAGGCAGTCTGGCTCCATGGTTTGTGCTTTTAAATACCACATTATATGACAGACTAGGAGCAAGCAGGCACTCACCTCTGGAGTTTTAGATCTACACGCACTGTCTCTTTTCCACAATTGCCCTGGGGAGGGAAATGGCCACAGTGAATCTAGGATGATACCTCTTAGCTCAGAACTCCTCTGCCCCCAGTCCTGAGCGAAAAAGTAGAACCTCCACTTTATCTTAAACTGTTTCTGCACTAAAGAACGTGATTTCTAATAGTTGGATTGCCCAAAGACTCCTCTCCACAGAGTTAACAGCATCTTTTCCTACCAGAGAATAACAGGAGACTGAAGATTTTTATTCTGGATTAGAGATCTCAATGACCTGATTATTATTATGACAGAAACTCTCTCAGGATCACTACCTCAGAGATTACCGTCCCTAAGGAAGAAGAAATGTTTGTTTATATCCTGATGTAAATTGACTTGGCTTTCAAAGACTTAATTATTTAATTCAACTAACATCTATTCATCACTACTAAGGACAAATCACTGTGACAAAAATAATTATCATTATCACTTCTTTTTTGTTTTTTTTGTTTGTTTGTTTTTGTTTTTGTTTTTGTTTTTTGAGGTACCGGGAGCCAAGGATTGAACCTGGGACCTCATATGTGGGAAGCCATTACTCAACTACTGAGCCACATCGGCTTCCCTGAGTTGGTTTTTTCATTTGTTTTGCTTGTTATTTGTTTTTTTTCTTTTCTCAGAAGGCACCCGGGGACCAAACCTGGGACCTCCCATGTGGGAAGCAGGCCTCAACTGCTTGAGCTACATCTGCTTCTCTACCACTTCTTGAGTATACAATACTGTACCTGACAATGCACTCTTATATACAAAGCAATAATTAAATATAACCTGTTTATTCCTCACAATAATGAAAAACATTCTTAAGTTAAGGAGCTCACCAGAGACTATATATTTCAGAGCCCACAGTCACGCCTAGGTCTGTCTGACTCTAAGTCCCTTACTCGTAACAATTAGGCTAACCTAATATCCTGATGAGAACTACTACTAAAATTCATAAAGCCTTCTCTGACCTGACAGTCTCTTGGAAAATAAAAATTTAATATGATATGACTTTAATAAAAAGAGAAAAGTGATTAGAGCCAGGAAAGGTAAACACTGAGAGCTACTGTAATTTAGAAAAGGACATTTAATAATTTATTCATGTTCCAAATCAATCCAGGAATTGATTGCACTACTCTCAGCTCAGATAAGAAAGAAAACTTCTCTGATTTCCCTCCCCTCCCCTATCTTCACATGGAGTGTAAGTTTGATGTTTAAAAAAATAATAATAAAGGATCCGTATTAGGTAAGTGCTCTCAACCTGGGCCTAGATCAGCCCTTCTCTAAATTAATAACTAGTCAAATTTCCCCTTGACTGTCCCTGCCTTCCACTCACATTTCTTTAAGCACTTCTGTCAAGTGACTTATCAGATTCCTAGTGCCAGTCCACACTCAAATTTTTCCTTCTCTTTGGTTTGCTTTTGTCATTTTCTTTGTTCTGCTCCCCACCTCCTGCATCTGTCTTGTCTATCCTATAGCTCAATCTTTCAAATATTTGCTTGTCTTCTTTAACACCAAATCTACAAACTCATAGACTTTTAGACCTGAAAAGACTAGTTAGGGCAATATCCAAATCCATTGTTTCCTAAATCTGCCTGAGCATTACAATTATCTAGGAGAATATTTGTTATAAAGAAATTCTGAGCTCTACCCAGACCTTCTGAATCAGAATCTCTATAGCTAATGATAAAGATATATCTTCCTGTGATTTCAATGCCAACAACTAATGAATACACAGAACAAACATTTTCCCTCATCTTAGAGACAAAAACAAAGGGTTCAAAGAAGTAAAGTGACTTGCTCAAGGTCACATACTAGATTCAGTCTCCAGGTTTCCAATCTCTCCTAGTATTCTGTACATGAACCCAAATGGTTTTCGGCTTGGCTGGAATACAAAGCACAAGTAATGAAAAACTAATTGTACAGACTTGTGATTCCAGTGCAATGGAGTAACTTGTATCACATCTATGTTCTTAACATAAACAAGTATAGCACTGAATATATATATATATATATATATATATATATATATATATATATATATAAAACAAGTGTTTTCAAGCTTTTAAAATCAGATGTCAAAGGGCTCCAATCCTTGAGAGAAAGTAAGGTCATGAGGTGACTACAACAATTAACCCAGCTTTCTCACAGAGGAGAATTTCCAAGCAAGCACAGTAATATGGAGCCCAAGCTAATGACAGCAGTCTCTATAAATGGGATAAAGAAAGATCAGAATTAACAGATACTAAGACAGCTGGAATTTTTCAAACAAGGTATTGAGAGGATGAAGCACAGAAAAAGACCCTCAGACATCTACACAAGGGATTTCCTTAACTTCTTGGCTGAATCCTAAATTTTGCATATACAGGGCAAGACTCCGCAAGTTTAGCAGAGAATTGCTACTGTGGGGCTAAGAATGAAAAAGAGATCACAGAGGATGCACAGTGCTAGATGCTGAGACTGGGATCTAGCGAGACTGGAAAGACTTTGGTGAACAAGCTACGCATTAAGATGAGACCCCAGAAAATCATACCATAGGAGTAAGGACTAAGCACTCAGACTAAGGACAAAAGTGAAATGGAGCCATCATAACAAAGACTAAATCCAAGCCTCAACAAAATAAAGGTGATCTGGAAGAAAATTAACTGCAATACACAAAAAAATTCAACATTCTGTAAAGAAAGAAGTCTCTATAATACATCTACAATATCCATCGTATATTCATATATTACTATAGATGTAAAAGCAAGAAAATATGACCAATAATCAAGTAAAAATATTTACTGGAAGAGGATCTGCAATGACCCAGATGTTCAAATTAGCAACAAGGATCTTATATTAACTATTTCAAATATTTTTTATTTAGATAAAAGAAGATATTGGCCAAGAGATGGTAAATTCCAACAGAAACAATAAAAAGAACCCCATGGAAAACCCCAAACTGGGAAATGTAATATTGGAAATGAAGAATTCATTGGCTTGACATAGCAGCAGATTGTGCCCTGCAAAGGAAACAATCAGTGAAATCAAAGATATGTTAATAGAAATTATCTAAAATATAATACAGAGAAAAAAACAGGGATAATAAAAAAGAGCATAATTACTAAAACATTTGGGACAATACTGAATTTTCTCACATATGTGTAATCAGAATTCCAAATGATAAGTCAACGAAAATTGGATAGAAAGAATATTTGAAAAGATAGTAAATTTTAAATTCCCTTAATTGATGAAACACATAAACCCAGGCAACCAAGAAGTTCTGGAAACCAACAAGCAAGATGAATCTAAAATAGATCATATCTCATAGTCATATCATAGTAAAACTGCTGAAAAACAAAGATATAGGGGGAAAGCTTAGAAGCAGCTAGAGATAAAACGTACATAGCTTTCAAAGGAAGAAAATAAGGATGATAATTGACTGGTTATCAAAAATAAATGGCGAAATGACATGTTTAAAATCCTGAAAGGAAAAATCATCAACATAGTATTCTATATTTGGCAAAAATATTCTTTAAAGTGAAATAAGGAGAATGTCAGACAAACAAAGGCAAATGAATCTGTCACCAAAAAGCCTGCAGTAGAGAGAGAGAGAGAAGTAAATTGTCCCAGATAAAATTGTGAGACTAAAGATAAATGCACATCATTGGAAATGTTAAACATATGGGTAGATATGAATTACTATTTTTTACATTTCTTTAACTAGTCAAATTATTTAAACACCAAATTATAGTGAACTTATAATATATATGAAGTAAAATAAATAAAATTAAAATAGTGCAATAAAATAAATACAATGATTCCAATAAAATAATACAAATAACATAATAATATAATACATATAAGTATTGGGAAGCGGCTGTGGCTCAATCAGTGGGGCTCCCGTTTACCACATGGGGGGCCCCGGGTTCGGTTCCCGGGGCCTCCTGGTGGGGGCAGGCCCGCCCGCACGGCGTGGTTGGCTGACCCAGCGAGCACAAGCAGCAGGGGGGGGATAAATGAATAAATAAATTTAAAAAAAAAATATATATATATATATATAAAAGTATTAAAATTCCAACTGAAGAGCTAAAATGAAATACTGAAAAACACTCAAAAACTCCAAAAAATAGTAGGAAAAGAGGAACAAATTTGTGTTAGCATTTGAAAATCAATATTTTTCACCACATTAATAGAATAAAGTAATAAAATTATATAATCATCACAGTAGATACAGAAAGAGTATTTGATAAAAGTAAATACCTACCTGTTCATGATAAAAACTCTAAGCAAACTAGGAATAGAAGGGAACATCCTGCATCTGGTAAAGAATGTCTATGAGAAACCAACAAGTAACATCATGCTCAAGTGTGGAAATAGTGGATGCTTACATCCTAAGATCAATAACAAGTTAAAGAATGTCCACTGACACAATTTAATATTGAATGGGAGGTGCTGGCCAATACAATAAAGAAAAGTATTGAGAGTCTCAACATTCTTCAAAGAAATATAACATAACTGAGTCTCTAAAACATATCATTCATAATAGCAAGGATATAATAAAATACTCTTCTGTCCATATTTTGGTTTTTTGTTTTTTGTTCTTTTTTTTTTTTTTTTTTTTTTTTTTTTTGGTGTTTTGGTTTTTGTTTTGTTTTTTTGAGATACTAGGGGCTGGGTATTGAACCCGGGACCTCATATGTGGGAAGCCAGGGCTCAACCACTGAGCCACATCAGCTCACCTGAGTTAGTTTTCTCATTTGTTTTGCTTGTTGTTTGATTTTTTTTTTTTTTATTGTGGGTAAAAATCTAAATTTTCATAATACATACCAATATTTGCAAAATGATATATAAATATATATGCATATATGTGCATTTGCTTACAAAAATGTTATTTATGTATATATATAAATATATTTTAAGAGGTGCTTAGATACCCAAAATATTACACGGAACCCACTGGGATGCCCATGTTGCCCACCTCCCACACCTCCCACCACATCAGCTCACCTGAGTTAGTTTTCTCGTTTGTTTTGCTTGTTGTTTGATTTTTAAGAAGCACTGGAAACCAAATTCAGGACCTCCCATGTGGGAAGCAGGCGCTCAGCTGCTTGAGCCGCATCTGCTCCCCCTCTGACCATTCTGAGTTAATTTTTTGTATATGGTGTGAGATAGGGGTCTTCTTTATTTCTTTTGGATATAGCTATCCAGTTCTCCCAGCACCATTTGTTGAATAGACTGTTCTGGCCCAGCTGGGTGGGCTTGACAGTCTTGTCAAATATCACTTTGCCATAAATTTGAGGATCTATTTCTGAACTCTCAATTCTATTCCATTAGTCATCATATCTATTTTTATGCCAGTACCATGCTGTTTTTGTTTTTGTTTTTTTGTTTGTTTTTTTTTTTTAAATGGCAAATCTTTTATTGTGTTAAAGTAGAACAGTTTTTACCAACATCATTGTCAAATGAGGATCTGGCAAACTTGGATCCAACAAACAGAGAACTGACAAGAATGATTTTAGGAAAGGTATATCAGAAAGTAATCTGAGTATCAACTAGAAGATAGGCCCTTAATAAAGTTTTCTAACATTTTCACAAAGAATTCCCTTATGATCATGTTGCAACTCAACCATAACGAATGTGGAATATATCTCTTCTTCTGTGAGGGAGGGAATTTATATACACACATACACACACAAAGACATACCAAACATACACACTTCTGATTCTTTGTTATAAGAATTTAAAATATAACCTAAAACTCTTTTTTTCTTTGTTTTGTTCAAGGTAACATCCCAATCAGATCTTCCCACCTCACACAGCAATGGCTTGCTATGGACAAGTATGGAGGCTGCAGGTTCCACACAATTCTTTCCTGGCTTGCTGTGCTTCCATCCCTTTCACTTCCACCAAAGTAAGCATCTCTGAATTTAGAGGTGGGAAGGACATTACTGAACAGTGCTAATATATATTCAAGGCAATCAACCTATAACCTTAAAACTTTTAAACTATTACTCATTCAATCCTCACAATATATTTTATAACAATGATTTCAGGTGTGGGCAAGTCACTGGGATATGGAGAGAAAGTATAATTTGTTTTTACATTTTTATCTATATTTCCAATGTCTACCTTTTGTTTTCTAATTTACCTATTAGCACAGGAGTACATACATATGATTTATAAATCTCCATATTGGGGCTGTGTACATGATTTTTTTTATTGGAAGAATGCAAAATCAATTATTTTGGAGGCCAGTGGTTGAAGTGGGCTGACCTGGGGCTGGTTCCCAATCTTGGCAAACTGGGGAGAGACTCCACTTTCTTTTCATTCTACTAAAGACTTCTCAAGTATGCAACCTGGACTGCTCTGTTTAGTTCAGGTGAAATCAAGTACTGGCACTTGCTTTTTACTCCATTTCATACTTGCAAGTTAGGCCCTTAAGGTGCCGGTTTCCAAGAACCTTGCTAACCTACAAAGTCAGTATAAAGGTGACTAGTCTACATGGTATAACATTTTATCCTTTAGTAAACTGAGGTTATCCAACTAGTGAGGAGAACTTATTAAAGTGGTCTCTCTGAGCTCCAGCAATTAAACTCTAACTAAATATAGCTTATAAGTTTGGAAGGAGTGTTACAGGTAAGTGAAAAAAAGTAGTTAAGATTTTTATAAGGTTTAGAATTCAAAGACTCCAATAATAATTACAATTGATATTTGTTTAAAGCAATACATTTATAGTCCAAATAGTCCTTAAATTGTACAATTTAAGTTTTACCAACTTCCTAAAAACACTTTGAGGACAGCTGCATTCAGTTTCAATTACATGATTATTTCTTTGCCCATTCTTCTCTTTCTTTTCTTTCCCGAATAACTTCTTTCAGATATAGTTCAAGGTAGAATTTATCCTCCTCATATTTCGTCCACTGTTCTTTAGGCAAAATCTGATGCTTCATGGTCAGGTCCAGTGCTCTCTTAATGCGAAACAGCCTGTCATTATAAAGGTTCTCAGGAAGCCTTCTTTGGCTTCTTTTACATCTTTGCTCTCGAATATCGTATCATCTCGCATTAACCCTAGTTTATTGAACCCTGCAGCACTGTAATACCATTTTCAAATACCATCCAGCCATCGGCCTGATGCTGCAACAGCAGGCCGGCCCGCCATTTTGACCTCCAGTACCATGCTGTTTTTTACTACAGTAGCTAAATAACATGCTTTAAAGTCAGGAAGTGAGAGTCCTCCAACTTAATTCTTTTTAAAGATATGTTTGGCTATTTGGGACCTCTAACCCTGCCAAATAAATTTGACAATTGGCCTTTCCAATTCTGTAAAAAAAAATTTTTTTTTTAATCCTGTTGTAAGTTTTATTGGAATTGCATTGTTTCCGTAGATAAATTTGAGTAGAATTCACATCTTAACAACATTTAGTATTCCAATCCATGAATATGGAATGTCCTTCCTAAATGAAAAAGCTACAACCATAGGGGAGCAAATATAGCTCAAGTGGTTGAGTGCCTTCTCATGTATAAGGTACCAGGTTCAATCCCCAGTACCTCCTACAACCATAAAAACTCCTAAAAGAAAATGTAGGGAAACATCTTCAAGATCTTGTGGTAGGCAGTGGTTTCTTAAACTATACACCCAAAGCATGAGCAACAAAAGAAAAACAAAAAATAAATGGGACCTCCTCAAACTTAAACATTTTTGTTCTTCAAAGGACTTTGTTAAGAAGATGAAAAGACAGCCTACTCCATGGGAGAAAATATTTGGAAACCACATATCTGATAAGGGTTTGATATCCATGTTATACAAAGAGATCATACAACCCAATGATAAAAAGACAAGCAACACATTTTTTAAAAGGGCAAAAGACTTGAACAGACATTTCTCCAAAGAAGAAATACGAATGACCACAAATCACATGAAAAAATGTTCAACATCATTAGGTATTAAGAGAAATCCAGACCAAAACTACAATGAGATGTCATTTGATACTTTATAGAATGGCCATTATTAAAAAAAAAAAAAAAAAAACAGAAAATTACAAGTGCTAGAGAGGCTGTAGATAAATGGGAACACTCCTTCACTGTTGGTGGGAATGTAGAAGGGTACAGCCTTTGTAGAAGACAGTTTGGCATTTCCTCAAGAAACTAAATACAGAACTGCCATATGATCCACCAATCCCGTTACTAGTAATATATTCAGAAGAAATGAAAGCAAGGACATGAACTGATATTTGCACACTGATATTCACAGCAGCATTATTCACATTAGCTAAAATATGGAAACAACCCAAGTGTCCATCAACAAATGAGTGGATAAACAAAATGTATATATATATATACACACACACACACACAATGGAGTACTATTCAGCTCTAAGAAGAGATGAAATTGGGATGCATATGACAACATGGATGAACCTTGAGGATATTATGTTGAGTGAAATAAGTCAGACACAGAAGTACAAATTGTATGGTCTCACTAATATGAACTAAACACAATGAGTAAACTCATGGAGATACACTCTAGAGTATAGGTTACTAGGAAATAGAATGTGGGTTGAGAATGGGAGCTGATGCTTAATGTATGCAAATTTTTAATAAGGTTATTATAAATGTGTGGAAATGAATATAGTTGATGCTAATGCGTTATAGTAAGTATAACTAACACTGCTGATTTATAAATGTGATTGTGGCTGAAAGGGGTAGTCTGTGGATGTACTATTTCAATTGAAGGGAAGCTAGAGAATAATCAAGGGAATGTATAACAGTGATTTCAGTGGTAGATGAAGATCGTGGTTAATAGTATAGAATGTTCTTCTTTTACAAAGTGTTAAGAATATAGCAATACACGAGAAAATTACAACTAATATAACATGTATGATAGCAGTAATATTGTGATATTTCTGCAGCAATGGCAAAGAAGATACATAAATTCTAAAGGAAAACAATAAAACAATGGGAGGTATAAGGGGGTATGTGATTTTTCCTTTTGGAGTAATGAAAATGTTCTAAAATTGACTGAAGTGATGAAAGTACAACTCTGTGATGAAAATGAGAGCAATGAATGTACACTCTGAATGGACTGTATAAAGCATGGGACTGTATAACACAACGAATGAATCCTGTGGTAAAGATAGAGTGTGGTTAACACAACAAATAAGAGAACATTCTCCCATGAACTATTACAAGTATATAATACTAATACACGGTGTTAATAACTGGGTGGGGTGGGGAAAAAATACACCAAATATAAGATATTGGCCAGACTTAGTAGTAATATTTTGACGATGCTCTTTCATAGTTTGTAACAACTGTTTCACAACAATGCAAAGTTTTGGTGGTGGGGTGATATATGGGAGCCCTGTATGATGATATGCATGCTTGTTTTTATAAATTCACAAGTTTTACTATACACTTATTGTTTATGTATGTTCATATATGAATGATAAACTTCAATTTTAAAAAGTTAAAAAGAAAATTCCTCTGTCTCTGCCTTCCATTCACATCTCTCTACTACTCCTAACTGTTCAGTGCTGTTCAAAGTTATCAAACTGAATACTCATATGTAAGATTCCCAGGACATTTGTTCTTCCTGTTTTGTTTGTATGAAGAGGCCTAAATATTGGAATGGACAATATAAAATTATCCTTATTTTGTCAGTCAAAACATAGTAGAGGCCACAGCCATCAGGAACATTTCTGAAGCAAGTATCTTTGACGCATCTGTGCTTCCTAAGCTGTATGTCTTTGTCAAGTGTCTTTGACACTTCTGTGCTACCTAAGCTACATTACTGAGTGAGCTGTGCCATTCAGCAAGGTAGTCAGAAACCGATCTTGTGAAGCCCAGAAAGATTGGACACCCCTACCCTGAACACACCACAACCTCCACCAAAGCCCATGTAAGGAGCTGAGTCCTTAAAGACTGAAGAAAAACTAGTCTCGGGGAAAAAATAATAAAAATAAAATGGAAATTAAACTTTAAAAAAATTTAAAATGCACAATGCAAAATACCTAAAGTTTAGTGAAATTTGTGTATGATCCTCTATGCTGAAAACTATAAAATGTAGGGGAACAAAATTTTAGAAAATCTAAATGAATGGAAAGATATATCATGTTCATGGATTGGAAAACTAAGTATGGTTTCCCAATTTTAAGGAACAAAGTAATCTATGAATATAATGCAATCCCAACCAAAATACCAGAAGACACATTAGTAAAAATTGGCAAAATTATTCTAAAATTTATATGGAAATGCAAAGGACCTAGAATAACAAAAGTAACTTTGACAGAAAAATAGAGGGCTTACACTACCTGATGTCAAGATTTATATAAAGTTACAGAAATTAAAACAGCATAGTAAAGGAATAGTGATAAACAAAATAATGAGGCAGAGTAGAGTGTCCATATATAGACCTCCACATATAAGCTCAATTGAGTATTGATTTGCTTTGGCACCTTCATAAAGAAAGGAAAATTCTTTTTGAAAATGGCTGTGGAACAAATATATATGTAAATATGTGTATGTGTGTGTATATATGTGTGTGTGTGTGTGTGTATAAAGAGAGAGACAAAAATGAACCTTGAGGGAAGTGGATGTGGCTCAAGCAATTGGGCTCCCGCCTACCACATGAGAGGTCCTGGGTTCGATTTCTGGTGTCTCCTGGAGAAGACGAGGAAGACAGTAAGCTGGGGCGACGGGCTGGCACAGTGAGCTGACGCAACAAGATGATGACACAGGGGACACAAAGAGGAAACACAATGAGAGACACAACGAAGCAGGGAGTGGAGGTGGCTCAAGCAATTAAACACCTCTCTCCCACATGGGAGGGCCCATGTTCGATTACTCATGCCTCCTAAAGAGAAGACGAGGACACAGTGAATGGACAGAGAGCAGACAGCAAGCGCAAACAACAAGGGGGGGATGAATAAATAAATAAAAATAAATCTTTTTTTTAAAAAATGAACCTTGACCCTAAATCATATCCTACACAGATAATTCATATGGATCAGAGACTTAAATGTAAAAACTAAACCAAAAAAAATCTTCTAGAAGAAAAGAGGACAGTATCCTCAAGACCTTAGAGTAGGGGGGAAATTTGGGCATAAAAGGCACTATCCATGAAAGAATAAACCATAAATTAAAGTTGATAAAATTTTAAAACTTCTGCTCTTCAAAATACACCATTATAAAGTAAACAGGTAAACCACGAAAGGGAGAAAATATTCACAGTACATGTATCTGTCCAAGGACTCAGAACTCCTACAAATAAATTAATGGGTCAAAGATTTAAACAGACACCTTAGGTGATATCAAAATGGCCAATAGGCATCAAAAAAGTTGCTTAAAAGCATTACTTATTAGAGGAAAATGCAATGAGCTATCACTATCACCTAGTGTAACAGATAAAATTAAAAAGATTGACAATACCAAATGTTGACAAGAACTTAGAACAAACAGAACTCTTATATTGCTAGTGGGAATGTATTTGGAAAGCTGGCAGTATCTAATAAAGCAAAACACACATCAGTCCTGTGACCCAGTGATTCCACTCCTGGGCATATACTCAGAAAATTAATCCATATGTCCACAAGACATTCATAGTAGCTATATTCAGAATAAAAAAAAAAAAAAAAAAAAAAAACCTGGAAATGGCCAAAATAAGCATCAACAGGAAATTGGATAAATAAACTGCAGTACATTCATACACTGGATTACAACTCAACAATGAAAAGGAACAAACTATGAATTCATTAAACAACATAGGTGAATCTTGGGGGGAAAAAAACAAAACTAAGGGATTAGTCTGAAAAGGTATACCAGGAACACACTGAAGAGAGCCTAGGATGCTAAGGTTGAAGCCTATTTCTTAGCCAATGGATATACCTTTAAGAATCTTTAAATAAGAGAGTGACATTCATCGAGCTACTCAACAAAAATTAATTGAGAAATGATATGGCAGGCACTCTTCTAGAGCCTGAGAATGCAGCACTGCACACACACAAAACGTTCCCTGCCCACATTGAGCCTTTATTCAAGTGAGAAGACAGACAATAAACAAAAGAAATAAGTAATTTATGTAATATAGCAGAAGATAATAAGGGCTATAAAAAGTAAAGCAAGTAAAGAAAGTAGGAAGGGCATATGTTATGAGTTTTAAGTTTAAATCAGATGGTAGGTTAGGCTTCTTTGTGAAGGTGACATTTGAGCAGACTTAAAATACCTCCTGTGAGCCTCCTTGTTGTTCAAATGTGGCCTCTCTCTAAGCTGAAGTCAGCATATAAACACATTACCTTCCCCCCAGCATGAGACATGACTCCAGAGGGGAAAAAAAAAGCTATGGTCAGAGTTGTGCTTGCTAATATCCATTACTCTAATGAGCCAGTGGCTGGACGTTGCTTAATGTTATCACTCCTTTCAGGTAACACATTTTTATCCTGTGCTTCAGATGAACTTTACCCAATGCACTAGCTCTAACAGATGGAGTTTTGGACATAGTGACAGAAGGGAAAAGCAAAAGACCTTTCCGAGTTTTTTTTAACAAATCACAAATCACACAATAAAGTCACTGCCTGCACACATTTCTGGTCCTAGACAACCAGCACCAACTGCTTTAAATCCCCTTAATTTTATCAGGAAGGGATCTGATAAACTCTTTTGTACTGGGACTAATAGAGTTGGTGTGGGGCCACTACACTCTACATCCTTTCACAAGGTATTTATGATGTTTCTAGCCAAAGAGGAAAAAAATCTTTATTTGGAAAAATGAGTGTGTGCAAATCAGTGTGCAGAGGGTAAGTTACTGTCCTAGTTTGCCACAGAGGCGCTGATGCAAAGTACCAGAAATGGCTTTTATAAAGGGGATTTTTTTGGCATAAAGCTTACAGTTCTGAGGCCACGATTTCCAAACCAAGGCATCATCAGAGATTCTTTCCCACTAAAGTCAGCTACCGGTGGTCCTGGCATCCTGCCACGTGGTAAGGCAAGATGGTGGGCAATCTCTGCAGAGATCCCTGCCTTCCCCTCAAGACTCACCATGTCCTGGAGTTCAGCTGTGGATGACCAGGAATATGGCTGGGCTTGGCTCTTCAGCCTTGAGCACTCTGTGGGCCCAGCCCCTCGAGGGCCCTTTCCCTGCCTTTGTGCTCTGCTGATTCCAGACTCTGGAGCCATTCTCACCCTCTTCAGGCTTCCCTGTTTTCCTACAGTCCTCTCTCTCACATAGCAATATCAAAATAGTGGCTTCCTTTCTCTGTGTGTCTCTTCCTCTGTGTCTACATTTACACAAGGCGAAGACTCAACCTGAGTCACACCGCACTGATGTAGTCCAATCAAAAGTGATCTAATCAAGTGACCTAATCACAGTCCCTTAAAAGAATCTTTTTCAATCAAAGGGTCTCACACCCACAGGAAAGGATTAGTTTAAAAAAAATCTTTCTGGGGAATTCACCAAATTCAAACTGTTACAGTTATGTTTTTGATCACTGCTTGTCATGAGAAGTTTATGAAATCATCTTTCTGTCAAGTCCAACTACAATCACTGGCCTAGCCTGTGTATGTTTATGAGTATGTATGTGCACACATTCAACATCTGCTCAGTTATGCTCCTCTGTGAGATATTTTCAGCCAAGGCCCAGCAACAATGGTACCTCATGTGCAGATTTACATTTAGAATATTGTTGTGTTCCACAGTGACTCTAGTGAATCCCAATGGCCAATCTTAATCCCATTTCACATAAGTTACAAATGGAAAAACATGGAACTATGATAAACTCTCTTTGTGACCCAACTACAAAGTAGATCTCAGGGACTCAATTAAACTTAACTTTTCTCTAGCAGCCTTAGAGGTTTCTTTGTATGATGCAACACCAGGAAAAGTTCCTCTGAGTTGATGTTACTGTGGAGACTACTGCTGTGAAAGTTATTTTCAAATGTTTTTCAATCATGGCTTCTCCAATGCTCAAACCCAAGCTGGGAACAGTATAGAAGAAAATAGTTTGGCTATGTTCATTTTGGTACAGAACCTTCCCCTTTCCAAAAACCTGAATCTTTGAATAAAGGCTTCCTTGATTTAGTCACTTATAATATAAATCTAGCATATAAAGTCTATGTATACATTATTCATATTATTACATGTAATGTAAATACATGTCTGATACTTCTACCTTTATATAATCTTCTTACATATATGTCTTTGAGTTTTGGCAGGTTATCGAATAGCACAAAAATGGCCCAAAGTGTGCTGCCCATCACTACTCACCAGATAAATACAGAACATATGTTAATTCCAACAAGTAGAGGCACAGTGCCTGGCCAGAGAGGGAGGGAAAAAAAAGCAGCTGAAAAGTCTTCATTTAGTTAGCTCCCAAGGAAGTGAATAAAATTAAGGTCATTAAACAGAAGACATACAGGACTGCATTTTAGTTAATGTTCAATTAATTTTTAATCTGTGCACTATTTAACATATTAAAATACTAGATTTGGGCATAAAAAACATGGTTCATGCACTGGGAGAGCATACAGGCTAATTGAAGCAGCTCCAATACTCTCTTCTTCCTTTTCTTTTTCCCTCATATTTCACATTTCCCAGAATTCTGTGCATTTCTTTTTTGTTTTTAAATGATTGATGACCTCATCTGTTCTACAACCTCCTCTACATTGATGGCCTTCAAATTTGTAACATGAGTTCTCATCCTTCTCTTAAGCCCCTAAACTTGTATCCAATCACTTTGCTAGATATTTCTAACCCAAGGCATCAAAACATCAAAGCTGAACTCCTTCTTTTCTCCAAAAGCAGATCCCAACTCAGTCTTCCCCATTTGATGAAGTGGGCATAACCATTGGAAAAGAACTATAATGTAGTATTAAGAAGGTGACCTCCTCTCAATTTGCCTACAACAGTCCCAGTTGATGCCCAATGTGCCAGCAAAATTATTAGTAGTACCTCTTTCTCTCTCAAATACATCCTGTTGAGTGATAAATTATTGTCTCCCTAAGTATTAAGAATATGTATTTTGGAATCAGACTAACCTCAGTACAAATATTTTGCTCTCCTTATCACAAGATGTACGACCTTTAGAAATGTGCTTAACTTCTCTCTGAATTTCAAATTCTTAAAGTGGAGAAAATAACAATGTCTGAAAAAATTGTTGTGATATATAAATGCTACAGCTTACAGAATTAATATGGCATAAGTTGAAGTGTTTTAAAAATATTATGGTTCAACATTATTTCTCTTAATATTAGTGATGTTTATTTAGCTAGTGGTGTCAGAATAGCAGACGAAGAGATCAGCTAAAAGACTTTCCACAAGCAGTAAATACAGAAAGAATTGAACAGTGTCAAGTGATGTGGTAATAGAATAATTAACATGATTAAGAATCTCAGTGGCATGGGAGAGAATGTTGGAAAGAAAGAGGCACAAATCAAATTTGACTAAGATTTCAAACCGAGGGAACCAGGAGTAGGATGATAGATATGAATAATTAAAGAGTGAAGAGGTTAATGAGATGTATTTTAGACAAAACCATAAAGTGCTAGCAGAAAAAGAAATTGGCAATGGAAGATCAGAGCTTGGGAAAGAGAAGACTGCAATACAAATTTCATAATTATTAGAATAGAGGTGATAGACAAAGAGCAGAGGAATGGGTAATTCCTCCAAAAATTTGTCTAAAGGGAGAACATGAGGTTTAAGGACTGAACCTTTCAAAAACTGTCCACAAATGGGAGAAGGAAGCTGACCAACAGAAGTGTTTTAAAAGGCATGTGTAGTCCTTATCTTACATTTAAATTTTTAAAAATGCAAAAAACAACAAAAAAAAAGGCATGTGAAGCATCTAAGAGCAGGCTTTGGCATTCAACAGACCTAGAATTAAATCCCAACACTATTGGTCATTAACTATGTGAACTTGGGAAGGTTACTTAACACTATCGAGACTCAGTGTTCCCATCTGAAAAACAGGGATAATAACAATAAACTTGAAGATTTGAAGGATTAAATGAGACCTTACTAAATATTCTCCTTATTAAACATTTGTGAAATAAATGAAGTGTCACAAATTCCAAAGGAAGAGAAAATTTCACAAGTGAAGGGTAGCTCATACTCCTGAGATTCAGGGGAAAATCCTGAAAATAACTTTGAATTAGATCATTTTCTTGCATTCATTCCTTTTTTTTACTGGAAAGACATTTATTTACTCCTTATTTATAACAAAAATTATTTTTACCATATATACCATACCAAAGTTTATATAGAAAAGTAACAAATGTAAACAAGAAAACTAGCCCCTCAGATACTCATAACTCTGTATACATGTGCTTAATCTAAAAGAACCCTCTACTATTCATTGATTATTTCAATAGTTTATTCTACAAACCCTAATTATATATAAAGTTTCTTCAAGGAAAAGTCTATATCCCTTGACTTTTGCATACACTAACACACCCAGTTGTCTAATACAGTGATAAACACATTATAGGTGTTCCTTAAAATCTTACTAATGTAATAGATTTGCATAGGAAAATATTTCAGTAAAAAATCATACTGAACCAGGGCATGTAACTGTGAATCTTGACATTCCATGGGTTAGGAGAGGGGGGTATCATGGGCCCTGGGGGGCCGGGGAGAAGGGAACAGTCAAGATCTAATGGGTTGTTTGGTGGTCATGGGGAAGGT
>JAKSZT010054226.1:188474-229936 GCA_026826555.1 Tolypeutes matacus
TGTTTGTATGTATTGTGAGAATTTTGATTTTTACCCACAATAAAAATAAATTAAAAAAAGAAAAAAAAAAAAAAGAAATCATATCAGTTTTGTCCTGGGATATGATGTGAGGGATTAATTAAAAGATGCATGAGGGAAATTTCTGGGGTGATAGAGATGTTCTCTCTATTGGAGCAGTAATAAAAGAGTTGTTTTCATTTGTCAAATCTCATTCATGCAAACTTATAATCTATGCAATTTACTGTATGTAAATTTTACCTTAATAAAGTTTTTTTAAGGGAAAAAAAAAAGTGCATTGACTAAGATGTCTTAAGTATTTCGACAAATATGCTTGTGCAAAACATGCTTTCCAAGCAACAAAATAAAATATAGATAAATGGGACCTTCTCAAAATTAAACACTTCTGCACCTAAAAGGACTTTGTAAAGAGGGTAAAAAAGCAGCCAAGTCAATGGGAGAAAATATTTGGAAATCACACATCCAACAAGAGTCTAATATCCATGATCTATAAAGAGATCCTACAGCTCAACAATAAAAAGACAAATGACCAGATTTTAAAAATGGGCAAAAGACCTGAATAGACATTTTTCTAAAGAAGAAATACAAATGATGAAAAAATGTCCAACCTCACTGGCTATTAGGGAATGCAAATCAAAGCTACAATGTGATATCATTTCAGCCCTACTAGAATGGCCACTATTAAAAAACAGAAAACTACAAGTGTTGGAGAGGATGTGGACAGATAAGAATGCTTATTCACTGTTAGTGGGAATGTAGAATGGTACAGCCACTGTGGAAGTCTCTTTGGCGGTTCCTAAGGAAGTTAGATATAATCTACCATGTGACCCGGCAATATCCCTGCTAGAAAGGCTGAAGAGCTGAAAGCAGTGACACAAACAGACATCTGCACACTGATGTTCATAACAATTGCCACAGATGGAAACAACCCATGTGTCCATCACTTAACAAATGGATAAACAAACTGTGGTATAGACACACGATGGAATATTATTCCGCTATAAGGAGACATGAAGTCGTGAAGCATATGACAAAGTGGATAAACCTGCAGGACATTAAGCTGAGTGAAGCAAGCCAGGCACAGAAGGACAAATATTGTATAATTTCGCTATTATGGACTAAATATAATGAGCAAAGTCATGGAGTTAATAGCTAGAATATAAATCACCAGAGAAAAGAAAGTGGTTAGAGAATGGAAAGCTGAAGTTTAATCTGTGCAAAATTGGTAAAAAGTTGTTCGGAAATGAATATAAATGGTGAAAGGCATCATAGGATTTGTACTTAGTAGTGATTACATATGGGTATGATAGTGATTTGTTCTTTGTGTGTGTGTTTTTTTTGTTTGTTTTTTTGGAGTAATGAAAATGCTTTAATATTGATTGAAGTAATGAATGCACAACTCAGTGATTATACCAAATGCCACTGATAGTGTACTTTAGATAAATTATATGGTTTATGAACAAAAAAAAATAATAGAGTGGGTTGGGGGGAAATACACCAAATGTAAGATGGGGACTACAGTTATTACTAATACTTTGATGATGCCCTTTCATAATTTGTTACAAATGTTTCACAACAATGCAAGGTATTTGTGGTGGGGTGATGTAGGGGAGCCCCATATGATGTTATGCATGCTTGTTTTGTAAGTTCACAATTTTTACTATATACTTATTGTTTATGTATGTTCATGTATGAATGATATGCTTCAATAAATTATTTTTAAAATGAAAAAAAAAACATGTTTTCATAGTTTTGTTTGTACAGTTTCATTATGTTACTTAGAAAAAACAAGGAATATTAATAAAAACGTCAAGCCTAGAATAACAAAATTAATGTTCTCTGTTCTGTTTCCATGTTAATTCTAATTGAACCTGGATAACCACATTAATAGAGTTTATGCTGTTAAAGTTTAGTAACTTTTAAACCAGACAACTCTATTAAGTATGTTCTCCCTAAATTTATACAGATTTATTGATGAAATGAGCTAGTGCTGCATCTACCAAGTATTTAAAATGAAGAAAAATTATGTTTGCATTTAGCCAAATTTCCTTGTCGCTTACAGTGTTTTACTCTGAAAGTGTGTACCATTAGCTACAGATCAAAGCTTCATCTCCAGGAAAAAAAAGACTTTAAGATGAGAGAAACAAGACACGTACATAAATTATGTTCTACCCGTTAATTAACATAACCCTAGTAAAAATGTGAAAGAGTAACAGAAAAAACTCTCCAATGGTCTGTGGTTGATAACCTCAGTATAGGTTAATTATCAAACGTTTTCTTTCTGAAAATAGCTTCATTTGGAAAATTATCATAAAGGAATTAGAACCTAGACTGTAAACTCTTACAAGAGTCACATTTGTGCTTGAACTCTGGTTGCTGTTTCTAAATTTAAGGTGCTTTGCTCTTTATGTATAACCTAACAGCTCCCTAAAACTTTGAGTATCTGACACCTAAAGTTCTCCAACTCCAAAAATACTAGAAGAGCTTAATTAATTCTTAAAGGTAACTCTATGCAGCAACTATTGAAAAAGCTGAAAAGGAGCTCAAACTTAAATTAGGAATATAAATAGCACTGATCTGATTAGGACTAAGGTGAATTAGAATACAAGGCAAAGCATAATATTATCTGAATTTTAGGACTTTAATTTCTATATAAGACCAAGGAGGAGAGATTTATTTTAGCCAAAATTCTGTAACATATTATCTGATTTAACCTGTCTAGTCAGTTTATTTAAACAGCCTAACTCAGCTTTATTTAACATAGAATCTAAAATAATGAATGAGAGCTTAGTATTCTCTACAGGTTAATGTAATACCTTGATGCATTTCAGAGGGTTTGGGGTATAAAATGAAAAAGTATAAGATCCCTTGAGGGACTGAAGAAGACAAGCATGAAACTTCCCCAAGTGGGGAATTCCTGCTATTTTCTCAAACTTACTAAAACTATAATTTAAAAAAATAAAAAATAAAAAAAACTACAAAGTCTAAATCTAAAATCCACCCCTTAGAAAGAAAGTTATCTTCATTTAAACTTATAACAGGGAAATGACCTTGCCTCATAAAAGGAAATATGCTAAAGAGCCAAGCCCTCAACCTTAAAGCTTGCACTTATAAACCTTATTTCTGTAATGACAAAACTAAGCCTCATTATAATTAATGCTCAAAAGTCATCCCAGGGAAACCCCCTTACTACTCAAGGTAGCCTCTCTCTAAGACAAACTGCAAATAAATTCACTACCTCCCCTCCTACATGAGATATGACTCCCAAGGATGAGCCTCCCTGGAACTGTGGGACTAATACCAAAAGTTGATCAGCAATGCTTTCAGAGAAAGATATTGATCAGAAGGGGGAAAAGGAAAAAACAAAATAAAGTTTTTATAGCTAAGAGGTCTCAAAGTTAGAAAGGCACTCGAGAAGTTACTCTTACGCAGGCCTCAACCAGACATTTCAGACTGCCACAATATACAAGCCTCCAATCAGCAAAGTTACTAAAACCCTAGGGACATCCAAACACCATAAGCAAGACATTTTAAGTCCCCTAATCATGATTCTCCTATTCAATGTACTTATTGAGTCTATTTCTCAGAGACTCAAGGCTTCCAGATTGTTCCTATGTCAATTAAGCCCTAAAACCCAGGGTAACAGTTTCTCCAAGAATGACAACCAGGAAATTATGAATATCTTCAACTGCAAGCAAAACAATTCCTTTCCTCTACCCTATATATCTACATCCTTTTACAGTATGAAAGCCTTAGAGCAGTCATCGCCCAGATATCCTACAGACTGAGAAATGTACAAACCATGAAGGGGTAATTATAACCAAGAGCTAGCAAATATAGTTGCTGAATCATTACCTAGATGCTTTCTAACTTTCTAATGTATTATAATGTAGCCAGAACCAAATATCGGTAACTGCTGTAACTCACTAAACTAACACAGATGCCTTGATGCTTTAATGCTGATGCTATGCTTTATAACTGCATGGTCTTTATTCTGAAACTGGACAGTAACAAGACAACTCATGACTGGCCCCACTTGTACCCCCTTATCTTGTTTTGCAACCCTAAAAGTCTGGTGCACATAGCAACTAAAGTCTGGTGTGCCTCCATGTAGCCTCCTTAATAATTAATTAATTAATTGAAGTAATATGAATCAGCCCAGAACTGAGGAACTTGCTCATTATCCTAAGCTTGCCTGCCTTTGTTTGAATACTATGAAACACTAAAGGTTTCTCCAGTTCAGAGAGACATATTGTAAGCCCATAGGCCATCTGTTCTCTTTGCTTTGCACTTGGCAATAAACGTTTTCTCTCTTTGAAACCCCGGTGTCACAGAATTAGCTTCTTCATGTGCATCGGGCTGCTTGCCTACACTTTGATCAATACCAAAATTAAAACTTTCAGGCCCCACCCAGAGCTACTGAATAACTGGGTAGCACCAAGTATCTATGTATTAAGAACCTTCAGGTGATTCAGATGCAAATACCCACCTTCCAAATCTCACACAAGTGCATTTAATTAGTGGTAACTATTCACATCTAGAATCCTAGATGCATGGGAATCCGAGAATTTAATTTTACCTCTTTAGCCCTCAGACGCAGAAGGAGAGTGGAATTGCTAGAGAGCCATTCCATGGTAGCTACTCTACACATTTTCTCCTGACCTTTGTCCAGCAAGAGCTAAAATCTCCACCACTAAAGATCTCATCTATTCTGAAGAAAATGTAAGAAATCATCTTTTTTTAATATAAAGGTGAGAAATCATAAAGCAAAAAATTTGGTAACTTTGATTACATCAAGTATTCATATTCTTATTCAGCACAGGATACCAGAGATACAGTTAATAGGATTATAGAAGAATTGCAGAAATATATAAATAGCATATATAATAAACACCTGAAAATCAACAAGAAAAAGACATCATCAACAGGGTATATTATTTAGGAAGGACAATTTACAGAAGAGAAAAGCTGAAGTGCCCCTGAGCATATGAAGAGATGCTCACTCATTACTAATCAAAGAAGTACAAGTTAAAATAACATCGAGATATCTCCTCACATCTATAAAATTGACAAAAATTTAAAATCTGGATGGTGTTTAGTGTTGGTGAAGATATGTCAGTTGAAGAACCCTCAGCATGAAGACCATTCTGGAGAACAACACATTACTTAGGAACAAGAAGTAAATGCATCTGTAGGATGTAGCAAATCTTGCCCTAGATATCATAACAAACAATTCTCTCCCATCCCCATAGAAGGGCATGTATAAAGATGCTCATTGTATCATTATTAGTGGTGATGGGAAATTAGAGACAAATTGGGCAACCATGACTAGGAAAGTAAATAGAGGGGGCGGATGTGGCTCAAATGGTTGGGCGTCCGTCTGCCATATGGAGGGACCTGGGTTCAATCCCCGGGACCTCCCGGTAAAATAAAAAATATATATATAGAAGGCGCATGGGCTGCTAGGCTCTGTGTGCCGCTGAGGCGTCGGGCCCCGGGAGCCAGGCAGCAGGATGATGACGTAACAGGGGAGAGACAAGACGAGATGCTCCAAAAGCTCCAGAAGCCAGGAGCTGAGGTGGCGCAGGCAACAGAATACCTCTCTCCTACATCGGAAGTCTCCAGGATCGAATCCTGGTGAAGACTGGAGGAGGAGGATGAGAAGAGGTGGCAGGAAACAAACATGGAGAATTACATAGCAAATGGACACAAAACAGCAAATGGGGAAGGGGGGGGTTTAAAATGGATAAAGTAAATAAATAAATCTTTAAAAAAAAAAAAAAAAAAAAGGAAAGTAAATAGATAAATTGTGGTGGTGGCTACAGCAGTTAGAAGCAAAGGGTTACTGAGGGCTCTGGAGACATCCAGACACTATAGTCACAGCAGATAGCTTGGGAGTTTGGTGCCTTGCCAGTGGGCCCTATTTTGGAATTTATGCTCCCCAGAATGACAGAGTTGGACTCAGTTGTCGTTTCCCTACACATGCCACTTCTGTCCTTCTATTTGAACCTATAATGAGTACTAGAGTTGGTAGGTGTACATCCAAGTGACTTAAATCTTTGGGCTGTACATGTGCCAGCTGGGCCCTGAATCTAAACAGAGTTGCAATACTTATTTTCCAGTTCAACTCACCCAGGACAACTAACATGGAGGTGATGATGGACAACTACCATACCAAAGAACCGAGAGAGTCTACAACGACAAGCAAGACAGTCCCATCCATCAGCCCTAATGGATCACAGCCCCCTCTCAATTAGAGGTGGAGTAGACATCACCATCCCCAAATCGTCAGGATTGGGGAATGAACTATGGACTAAAGTAGACTTACTGGTAATCTACTATAGACTTATTATGATTCTAGCAATGGAAGAAATTATATCATTGATGTGGAGGCAGTGCCCACTGGAGGTTCTGAGGCAGGGAGAGGGAAAAACTGGTGTAATACAGGGGCATTTTTGGGACTTTGGAATTGTCCTGAATGACACTGCAATGACAGATGCAGGCCATTATAAATCTTGCCATAACCTACAGAATTGGGTGGGAGAGAGTGTAAAGTACAATGAAAACTTTAATCCACGCTTAGTAGCAATGCTCCAAAATGTGTTCATCAATTGCAATGAAAGTACTTCACTAATGAAGGATGTTGTTAATGTGGGAAAATGTGGGAGGTGTGGGGAGCAGGGCATATGGGAAACCCCTATATTTTTTATGTGACAGTTGTATAATCTAAGTATCTTTTTAAAAATAAAAAATAAATATTTTTTTTTAAAAAAGCAAAGGATTTGAAGTATCCACAACAAAGCTACGTGAGCTAATAAATGAGTTTAGCAAAGTTAGCAGGATACAAGATCAACACACAAAAATCAGTAACGTTTTTGTACACTAGTAATAAACAATCTGAGGAGGAAATCAGGGGGGAAATTCCATTTTCAATAGCAACAAAAAGACTCAAATACCTAGGAGTTAATTTAACCAAAGAAGTACAGGACCTATATGCAGAAAACTACAAAACAAAGCTAAAAGAAATTTAAAAAGACCTAAACAAGTGGAAAGACATTCCGTGTTCATGCATTGGAAGAATAAATATCGTGAAGATGTCAATCTTACCTAAACTGATCTACAGATTCAATGCAATACCAATCAAAATCCCAACAGCTGAGTTTACAGAATCAGAGAAGGCAGTTACCAAATTCATTTGGAAGGATAAGTGCACCCGAACAGCCAAAAGCATTCTAAAAAAGAAGAGCAATGTGGGAGGAATTTCACTGCCTGATCTTCAAACATATTACAAAGCTACAGTGTTCAAAACAGCATGGTACTGGCATAAAGATAGACACATAGATCAGTGGAACAGAATTGAGAACCCAGAAATAAACCCTCACCTATACAGTCAACTGGTTTTTGACAAACCTACCAAGCCAATGTTAACAGAACAAAACAGTCTCTTCAACAAATGTTTTTGGGAGAACTGGATATCTATAACCAAAAGAATGAAAGAGGACCCCTATCTCACCCCCTATACAAGAATCAACTCAAAATGGATCAAAGATCTAAATATAAAAGACAGGACCATAAAACTACTAGAATAAAATGTAGGGAAACATCTTCAAGACCTTGTAGTACATGGTGGTTTCTTGGACCTTACACCCAAAGCATGTGCAGCAAAAGAAAAAATAGATAAATGGGAACTCCTCAAAATTAAACACTTTTGCACCTCACAGGACTTTGTCAAAGGGGTGTAAAGGCAGCTGACTCAATGGGAAAAAAATATTTGGAAATCACATATCCAATAAGGGTTTAATATCAAGGATATATAAAGAGATGTTACAACTCAACAGCATAAAGGCAAATGACCCAATTAAAAAATGGGCAAAAGACTTGAATAGACATTTGTCCAAAGAAGAAATACAAATGGCAAAAAACACATGAAGAAATGCTCAACCTCACTAATGATTAGGGAAAATGCAAAACTACAATGAGATATCATTTCACACCTATCAGAATGGCCACTATTAAAAACACAGAGCACTACAAGTGTTGGAGAGGATGTGCAGAGATAGGAACACTTCTTCACTGTTGGTGGGAATGCAGAATGGTACAGCCACTATGGAGGACTGTTTAGCGGTTCCTGAAGAAGTTGAATGTAGACTTGCCATGTGACCTGGCTTTACCACTACTGGGTATATATCCAGAAGAACTGGCAGCAGTGACATGAACAGACATCTGCACACCGATGATCATAGCAACACTATTCACCATTGCCAAAAGTTGGAAACAACCCAGGTGTCCATCAACAGAAGAGTGGATAAACAAACTGTGGTCTACTCACATGATGGAATATTATGCAGCTGTAAGGAGAAATGAAGCCGTAAAGCATATGACAACATAGATGAACCTAGAGGACA
Organism: Tolypeutes matacus; assembly: GCA_026826555.1. Classification (NCBI taxonomy): domain Eukaryota; kingdom Metazoa; phylum Chordata; class Mammalia; order Cingulata; family Chlamyphoridae; genus Tolypeutes; species Tolypeutes matacus. The sequence continues at coordinate 196,898 of JAKSZT010054226.1, forward strand.
TTATGTTGAGCGAAGCAAGCCAGACACAAAAGGACAAATACTGTATGATTGTGTTACTATGAAGCAAATATATTGTGTAACATATTGTTTGATTCAAAAAAAAAAAAAATTATGTATCCAGTACATTTAACTGAGAAATACATGTATTTATTCATCTGTGTTTACTTTTTAGTTTTTAATTGTTTATATATTCAATTATTAAATGTACAAAATAAAGTTTAAAAAGGGGGGGGGGAACTCAAAGGATTAGCTATAAGCACCATAGTTGGATATTATAGGCATAGTGATGAGTGAGAAAAGAAGAAAATGAGATAAAAGCACAATATTATTTACATACATTAAAATGCATGCACACAAACCAACAAAAGCATATTTAGAAAAAATGTCATAAATACACATTAAGCAGAATAGAATGGCTGTCTGAAGAGATAAGATGCATGGAAGTGGGGAGTATAAGAATAATGAACAGAAACAAAAATTCCTTTTCCTATACCCACCTTCACATCTATAACCACTCAACACACCCAAGAAGCCCTAGATAAGAACTAGATACTAAACTGTTGAATAAACAAACAAGCAGGTGGGCCCTTATATTTGTGGAACCTGGGAAAGATTACAAATGAAGCCCCATATACCAAATATCTTAATATTTAAAAGTTATAAATCAAGTTAAGAAAATGTTAATTTTATTTTATTTCCTCCTACCTTTACAAATAAACCATCATAACAAGCTAGAAAGTCAGGTACAAATTTAGAAATCTTAGAATTCTGAGTTCTGTGTCAGAATGTGGTACTAGGAAAAGAAGCTCCCTGGCTTCTGGCCCCTGCCCACAGCCATAGCTTGACCCCTTCCACTTCTACAGGGGCCTCACACATACACACATAGGAATATTAGAACATCCTCACATTCAAGTTCCATCCACATACCTTGCACATAGCACTCCCTGGGCATCCCTTGGGTCTAGGAATGAACAACTAGCAGTGTGGTCTGCCCTTGGTAGGATGAGCCAGGGGGGAACCTGTAAGTAGGCACTGGGTAATTAGGCAGGGAATTCTGGTACCCCCAACAATGGAAGCAAAGTCTAGAGGGGGGAGTGTGGGCTCTGGCTCAGTACATCTTCTTGGACTCATATTTTTCACCCCATGGGGAGAGGCATAGCCAGAGGAGGGTCAGATCAGGGCTGAGGAGAGGGGCACTTCTCATCCAGTAAGATGGGTACAACAGAGAGAGGTGACCTCTGCCCACAGGTTTGTCACTAGCTGCTTCTCCCCTCCCCAGACTGGCTAATCCCACAGCTTAAATAAGATGCAATGTTTATCCTTCACATTACAACTTACAAAGCACCTTAACACTTAATATCAATCGATCCTCACATATAACATTGTAAGTATAAGAAAACAGAGGCTAAGTGACTTGTCCAAAGTAACACAGTGAAGCACTGGCACCAACACTCCTCATGGACTCTGCCATGGATTCTGAAGCTTCTCAGAAGGACCTAATATAGTTGAAATCGTTTGGAAAAAGATGTGGTTATAGAATTTTTAAAAAGTTTTAAATCCATGGAACTATACTTTACAGTGAAGCCTAAGCTAAACAAACCATGGACTATAGTTAATAGTACAATTACAAAAATGTAGTTCCATCAATTGTAACAAATGTACCACACCAGTGCGAGGTGTTAATACCTTTAGCCGTGGATGCAAAGTACCAGAACTCTGCTGGCTTTTATAAAGGGTATTTATTTGGGGTGGACGCTTATAGTTACAAGGTCCTAAAGAGTCCAACTCAAAGTTACTTCCTCACCAAACTCTGTTGCCATGTGTTGAAGCAAGATGGAAGGTGATGTCTGCGAGGGTTCAGCCTTCCTCTTTCCTCTTAAGGCTCCATGGACCTAGCCTCTTCCTGTCTCAGCTGTAGGCAGGTATAAAGTTCATCTTTCTCCCTGGGGCTCATTTATTTCAGGGCTCAGCTGCTCTGTGCACTTCACAAGATCAGCTGTAGACTATCAGGCTCATCTCTATCCTGGGGCCATGTCTATGGAGCACTCTCTCTTCCTGCGTATCTTCTTCTGTGTTCTCCTTCTCCGTGTGTTTACTTCCATGTGAGTACCTGTTTTATCCCCAAGGGGGCTGGGACTCGACACTGAGTCACACTCTAATGACGTGGTTGGATCAGAGCCCTAATCTTAACATAATTTAATCAGATGTCTCAGCTGAATCTAATACAATCAAAGGGTTATCACGCCAGAGGAACCGACCAGTTTACAAAAATAATCTATATTTCTTTTTGGAATTCATAAATAATATCAAACTGCTATGAGTGGTATAAGGGAATATTGTATTCTATGCATGATGGTTCTATAAACCCACAACTTCTCTAATAAAAAAAGAAAAAAGACCAAACCAGGATGGAGACACAAGAGAATGGACTTTAGCATTAAATGCACAGCAGTTTTGGAAAAGGAACCATAGTCCAGAGAATAGTCCAATTCTTCATTGGAACAAAGAATAAAATGCAGGTGTAACAATCTCAGGAGGAGCTGTGGGGGGCTCTGACCTAGAACTGCAAAATGAAAACCTTCAATGTGTTTACACAAATTCCATTCAAATTTCACACCAATTACATAGGTCCCTGGCCCCCTAGCACTCCCTTTCCCCATCACCTTGCAGAAAATACTTCATTTGGGAGAGTTTAACATAAACCCAAGGGAACCTACTGGCTTAAGGGTCAGCCCCAATGTAAGCATCTTGACACCAGGACTCTCTTCCAAAAAAGACCTGTTAAGATCAAGTCTCCTTTTAATTATCATGGGCCCAGTCAATTATCTATAGAATCATCTCCTGCTCCTAGCATAAATAATTGCTCAGAGCCAGCTGCCTAAATTGGTCTGGTATTCACTGCCTATCCTGGATCCCTCCTGCTGTTTCTTCTCCATGCTCAGTGGCCTCTTGTTGTTTATACACATGCTCTCAGAAACCTTGCTACCTGACCAAATAGTCAAGTTCATAACTGTGGGCACCGCCTGTTACTAATGACTCTGGCCCAAAAGTTATCCTCTAGTTTGTTGCTGCCCCCAGCCAGTACAAATGGTGAGTCTCCAATATTTTATTCCACTCTTTGCATGGGATTTGGAGACAGACAGTTTCAAGTGTCATTGATACAATGACCAAGTCTTATTATTTTGGGCTGGACAAGAATAGCCCAACAATCAACTGAAGCATGTGTTTGGGCACCAGCCAATTAGGTACCAAAAATGCTTTTAAAAATATCTTCACAATTTTGCAATCTAAAAAATGTACAAGGAAACCTCTTTAATTTCAGAATATGTGTAATTTTGTGTCATTTTCAAAATTAAAATTTTACTTAAATTTCATATGGCCAAGGCAGATTGGGCACTACAGAGTTCCAATGTACTTGAGATAGGTTGTCAACCAGTGGCAGATCAGTGGTTCTCAGGCTATAATGTGCATCACAATAACTAGGAAGCTTGTTAAGGCAAAGTACTGGGTCCCACCCTGCAGGTTCTGAATTATTAAGCTTGGAGTAAAGATTGAGAACTTGCATTTCTAACAAGTTCATGGGTCATGCATACCCTGCTAAGCTGGAGACCACATACTGAAAACCATTGCTCAGGGTGAAATGTATCCCATGTAGGTGACTTTATCAACATGCACAATTACATTTTTGGAAGGGTCTGTTTCACCAGGAAGCCCTCTAATCTCTAATTTAAGGAGAGGGGTGGGGAAAAGAATATTGCCATATGAAGGGGGACTGGCTTCAACACTCTAAAAACCCAGCAGTGGGAAGAGTATAAGGGTATCACATTATTAGCGCACAGACTTACACTTAATCCCCATCCTTTCAACAGAGAATTTCAACAGCTGTTCTAGGTGGCCCTAGTATACAACATGTAGGTAATATTTCCATTGTACAGATATGTAAGCCAAGGTTAATAAGAGAGAAATAATTAGCTCAAGCTTGGGGGTTAGTAAGGAGCAGAGCAGACACACAGCACTCATCTAGCATAGCTTAAAGGGCAACATGCTACAACATGGAGGATGCCTTTTGTATTCGATTCCTAGGGCTGCTGTAACAAATTACCATAAACTGGGTGGCTTAAAACACCAGAAATTTATCCTCTCAGTTCTGAAAGTCAGAAGTCCAAATCAAGGTGTCGACAGGATCAGGTCCTTCTGGAGGCTCTGAGGAAGAATCCATCCCATGACTCTCTCCTAGTTTATGGTGGTCACTGACAATCCCTGGCTTGCCTCAGCCTGTAGATGCATCACCCCAATCTCTCCCTCTATTTTCACAAAACCTTCTCTGCGTTTCTCCTCTGTGCCTGTGTATCTCAAATGCCCTCTTCTTTCTATTATAAAGACACCAGTCAATGGGTTTAGGGCCCATCCTGAATCCAGGATGACCTCTTCTCCAGATCATTAACCCAATTACATCTCAAAGACCTTTATGACAAACAAGGTCACATTCCAGGCTTCTGGTTAGACATAAATTGGGGGGGTGGGGGGAGAACACTACTCAAACCACTAAACCCTTATACTGTAGCTAAGATTGGAAGTTAATATAAAATCCAAAAGGCCTAAAGGTAAGAATTAATTGAGTCTTAGAGAAAAGCAAACCTTACAAAAGTATCATACAATTCAAATTATATGGGCTTTGTAATCATGCAGACATAAGTCAAAACTAACTATTTACTGCAAAACAAAAATGGACTGGCTGGATACTTACTCTGCAGAGTTAAAGATTTTCCAGCATCAATCTCTTAGGGAGATAAATGGATCCTCATATGAAAAAAAAACAATATTGTGAGAAGAGGGGTCCAGATGGAAAAAACAGGACCTGGCTTTCCTTTCTCAGTCTAGACATTGAGAGGTTGACAAGTACAAATATGATCCTTGAAAGGGGGCCGCCCCCTCACCTATCACGCACCGCACGTTCGTGGGGAACCTGGTGCTAAACCACTCGTAGACGACCTGCTTCTGGGTCGAGGTTTTGTACATAGCAGAGCAGCTCCCTCGCTGCAATCTATTGAAAGTCAGCCCTCGACACAAGGGTTTGTAAAAATAAATAAATTAATTAATTAATTAAAACAAATATGATCCTGGATAGTGAGGGAAAAGGATGGCCTTTGCCAAAGGAGCTGGCCTTTACACCTGTGGGACTCCACAAGGTGGCACTGATTACACAATAATTAGTCAACAGAAGCACTCCTCCTTTATTTTCCTTTTGTCATCTCCTATTCTTGGGACACTCATGTTGGAACCTCCTGACCATGTCTTAAGATGCACTACACAGGGCATCAAGGTTATGGTCATTTGTCCACTGCATGGGGAGCAGAAGCCCTCTGAAGTCAATATCAGGGAGAAGACCCACAGGGAAATCGTAAGGGAATTTTCCAGTGAAGTCTGGATCACTTGGTCAAATCACCTCCTCCTACCCAGAGAGTCATCTTGCAGTTCTAAATTTTATAGATTATTGAGTTTCTTTTAGGAAAAGATCCTCTTTTTCCCATAATTTCGTCCCCTGTGACATATTTATCCAGCACACAAAAAAAAAAAACTAAGAAATAAAGGAGTGTTTCTGTTTATTAGAATAAAAAATGAACGGTATACACATTCATTCATTTGTAAAACTGTTATTTCTAACTATTTAGCAGTATGGCTGTCCAGAAAAAAAGGTGTTTCTCCCATTAGAACACACTGAAATATGCTGAAATGCTAAGCCACTGGATAGTATAGCTGGTTTAAAATAAGGGAGTTCCCAGGAGTGATAAAAAAGAAAGACACGAAGCAGTATTCAGACAGTATGGATGAGGCTAAACTCGATGTTTATTTTAGAACTATCTGCCAATCTTTGGAGACCTAGGGCTTGAGTTCTCCCATGCCAGGAGCTAGAGACAGAACGTGGGGCCCAGGCAGGATGGAAGGTGGGATTCAAAGATCGCTCACCTCCCTACCACCCTCATAAACCCATGACCAAAAAGGTGAAACCTGAGTGAATGAACTAAAAAATATTGCCCCACACAGGTGGTGGTGAGGATACAAGATGCTCTCAGCCTTGGCAATAGAATAGAGCAGGGGGGTGGGGGAGGGAAGGCACCCCTTAGAATTTCTAACCACAGCTTACATTCACAGAGACATGGACTGGGAAATTCATACTACCTATATGACTTGTAACACTGCAAACAAAAAAAATTTCTTTTAAGGAGTCTTAAAGGCTGTTATTTATGATGAGTTAAAAGTGTGATAAGTGCTCCAAAAGGAACACAGGGTTGTTTGAAAGCATTTAACTGGAGTAAATGGAACTGAGTTTCTATGGACAGGGGCGGCCTCCCTGACAGAAGAAATTTAGAAAAAGACCTGCAGAAAATATTCTTGATATTTGGCTTCCCGGCATCAGAATCCCCTCCTTTATAGGGTATCTGACCTTGTGTGAGTCTTAGTTGAAATTTCCCCATTGGTATCATCAGACACTTGCTCCCCAGACCCTGGAAGCTACCTCATCATATTACACAACCTCAGTGAATCAGATGCTCCCACTCAACACTATGCTTCTGGAACAAGTGGTGTGAAGAAGCCAGGACAATCTAGAGTCCAGAAAGGCAAAGACAAAGTCAATGTCTTGTAACAACCAGCACTGGTACGTGGTAACCACGGACCAAGTACAAAATAAACAGATTCTACCCAGGCTGTGACGTTAGCTGTGATTCTAGCCATTTGCACAAAGATTACAATACATCCCACTTAACATGGAAAGAGTAAGAGGACCAGGCCTGAAGGTTTCAATGAATTCAAAAGGAAAATTAATAACCATCACTCTTTGAAATTAAGAGAAAAATCACAGAGCAAATCTTCATGGCAAATTTCATGCACATTTTGCTCAAGATGTTGACCAGACTGTTCATCAAGGGCCCCACATTGATGGAAGAGTCTGCAGGTTATTTACCCTAGCCCATAGTTCCAGAAGAAGATATGAGATAAATGAATTTCGGTAATCCAAAGACAAATGAGCAGGAATTAAGTGGAATCTGCAGATGCTGAAGACTGGACCTACCTATGGCACTGGTAGAAAGAAGGATGATGAAATGAATGAAAACAAGAGAAGAGAATAGTGAGGTTAGGCATTTCCATGCTAATTCCTATGACTAAAAAAATCATCTGCTTGTGACATTGATGCTGATTCAGGAGAGTTGGAGTAAAGGGGTTATATTATGCAAGTAAAGGTTTATGCTATTGTGATCACAAAAGGACAGCACAGGCAAACCCTATACTAAATGAACCATCAGTAGGAAGCACTCCTGAGGGGTCAGGGCTTTGTAGTGATGAAAGGCCAGTGGAGTCAAATTGGAGTGGTCACTAATGACAAAGAAGCAGGAATGAACTGCGTCACTGATGTCACATAGGTGATGTAGGTTTTCCTCTGTCACAAAGTTTGTTATCATTTAGAGAAAATAATGAATAGAAAAACCTATGTAGGAAAAGCTAAAGTTGAAAAAGTATATGGTGCTGTTGAAGTGAAAGTCAGCCCAGTTAGAGTGACCAAAGAACAAAGAGAAGAAAGAAGGCGAGAGGTCTGGTTTATCTGTCAACTTAGCAGGGATAAAGTAGTCAATGATGAGCCATTCCCTCAACTGGTCTCTTTTGGGGAGGGATCATTGGGGCTAGGAAAGAAGAATTATATAAGAGACAGAATCAGTCCCTTGAATGTAGAATGAGAATTTGTGTTACTGTAACATGAAATTCTTCAATACTGGTGAAAAAGAAGATAAGTGATATGAGAATGCCTATCTCTTTCTGTCCCTTTTAACACTTCTCTGTGCCTTCTCCTTATAAATCCAAACACAGATTTGAAATGTGCCAAGAGAATTTGTGCTCCCCAGTGTGACAGAGTTGGACTCAGTTGTGGTTTCCTTACACATGGCTCTTCTGTCCCTTCTATTTGAACCTATAGTTATTACTAGACTTGATAGGTATATGTCCAAGAGAGTTAAATCTTTGGGCTGTCCATGTGCCAGCTGGGCCCTGAATCTCAAAAGAGTTGCACCACCTGCTCTCCAGTTCATTGGACTCACCCAGGACAACTAGCAAGGAGATGATGATGTACAACAACCAACCCAAGGGACAAAGAGAGTCTGCAACTGCAAGCAAGATAGTCCCATCCATCTGCCCCATGGAATCTAAGCCCTCTCTCAATTAGAGGTAGAGCAGTCATCACCATCCCAGAATCCTCAGGACTGGGGAATGAACGATGGGCTAAAGTAGACTTACCTGGTATTCTACTATAGACTTATTTTGATTCTAGCAATGGAAGAGCTTTTATGACTGATGTGGAGGCAGTGGCCACTGGAGGTTCGGAGAGGAGGGAGAAGGAAAAACAAGTGTAATATGGGGGAATTTTTAGGACTTGGGAATTGTCCTGAATGACACTGCAATGACAGATGCAGGCCATTATATATCTTGTCATAACTTACAAAATTATGCGGGAGTGTAAACTACAATGTAAACTATAATCCACGCTTTATGGTAATGCTCCAAAATGTGTTCATCAATTGTAACAAATGTACCACACTAATGAAGGATGCTGTTAATGTGGGAAAATGTGGGAGGGGTAGAGTAGATTACATTTATATAATCTAAGTATCTTACAAAAATAAAATTAAAAAGTATATTATAGGACAGGCAAGATGCCATCATTTTAGGAGGGCACTCACTGACTAGCTCTCTGAGGACGGCCGATTGTGGACAGGGTCCTGCCCAGGGGTCTGTGCTGTGGGCATCTATCTGCAGGCAGATCGACAGCATGGACTGATCGGTAGAGATTCATGAGTTTTAAGCCTGCCTGTGGTGGTTAACACAGACGGCTGAGCCCCACCCTCAGGGAAAAAGGCTGGTTTGAGCCGCGACTCCCGTACCTGCGATTCCCACTCCCAGTGTGAGGGAGCATTCTCCGAGAGTGGGAGGGTTCTGACAGAAGGTGGAAAGGGGTTTACCTTCGGTGGATTTGGCTGCCTGGACCCCCTCATAGCTTTGGGGAGCAGATAAGCCAGCTTGAAGCAGCGCCGGGCTGAGGGGAGAGGTGAGTCTACTTAGGAAGCCTGATTTACCCAGCAGCCCGGTGACACTGAGGCTTGGCTCCAGAGGGGGTAGAGTCAGCCAATTTTATGGTTCTGCACTGACAAGCATCAGAGCTTCAGCTCCCCTGGGGAAGCCAGGAAGTGGGAAGTGCTTGATTAGTTTCCACAAGCCTAGTTAGCGTCCCCTCGGTGAAGGGGGTGGTCTAGAAGAGGACTTCTTTTGGGTCTCTTTTCTCTTACTGCCTTGAGTATTTTCTCTTTGTCTTGAGCATTGGACATTTTGACAAGTATATGTCTTGGAGTTGGCCTGTTGGGAATTATACTGTTTGGGGTGCGCTGTGCTTCCTAAATCTGCACATCCATCTCTCTCAATAGGGTTGGGAAGTTTTCAGCCATTATTTCCTTCAACACTCCTTCTGTTCCCTTTTCCTTCTCTTCTCTTTCTGGGATGCCCATAATGTGTATATTTGTGCATTTTGTGTTGTCAGTTAAATCCCTGAGTCCCTGCTGGATTTTTTCTATCTTTTTGTCTATCTGTTCTACTATCTGTTTGATTTCAGATGTATTGTATTCCACATCACTAATTCTTTCTTCTGCCTGTTCAAATCTGCTGTTATGTGAATCCAGCGTCTTTTTGATTTCTTGGATTGTGCCATTGATCACCATCATATCCGTTATCTTTTTGTGTATGTTTACAATTTCTTCAGTATGTTCTCCCAGTGTCTTCTTTATATCCCTAATCTCTTCCTTCAATTCATTAAGTTGGTCCATGACATTTGTTTGGAAAGCTGTGATAAGTTGTTCAATGTTCTGCATCTCTTCCTGGTTTTTAGTTTGTTCATTGGACTGGTCCAATGTCTTCTTGTTTCTCAGTGTGGTTTGTAATTTTTTGTTGCCCTCTACTCATCATTTTTATCTTGATGGGTTTATTCAGTTGATTAGCTCAACAGTCCAATTACAGGTAAAGAGATAGACTCAGTCATCAGAAACCTCCCAACTAAAAAGAGCCCAGGATCAGATGGCTTCACAGTTGAATTCTACCAAACATTCTGGAAAGAGTTAACACCAATTCTGCTTAAGCTCTTCCAAAAAATAGAAGTAGAAGGAATATTGCCTAACTCATTCCACGATGCCAACATTACCGTAATACTAAAACCAAACAAAGATACCACAAGAAAGGAAAATTACAGACCAATTTCTCTAACAAACCTAGATGCTAAAATCCTCAACAAAATACTTGCTAATCACATTCAACAACATATCAAAAGGAGTATACACCATGACCAAGTGGGTTTCATCCTGGGTATGCAAGGATGGTTCAATATAAGAGAATCAATCAATGTAATATACTGCATAAACAGATTGAAAGAAAAAAATCACATGATCATCCCTATAGATGCAGAAAAAGCATTTGACAAAATACAGCACTCTTTCCTGATTAAAAAACACTACAAAAAATAGGAATAGAAGGAAACTTTCTGAATATGATAAAGGGTATATATGGAAAACCCAAAGCTAACATCATCTTCAATGGTGAAATCCTAAAAGCCTTCCCTCTGAGATCCCTCAAGGATGCCCACTATCACCACTCCTATTTAACATTGTCTTAGAAGTACTTGCTCAAGCACTGAGGCAAGAAAAGGACATAAAAGACATCCAGATTAGAAAAGAAGAAGTAAAAATTTCATTATTTGCAGACGACATGATCCTAAATGTAGAAAGCCCTGAGAAATCTACAACAAAGCTTCTAGAACTTAGGGAGTTCAGTAATGTCACAGGCTATAAGATCAATGCAGAAATCAGTAGCATTTCTGTACACCAATAATGAGCAATCTGAGGAGGAAATTTTAAAAAATACCATTTACAATAGTAACTAAAAGAATCAAATACCTAGGAATAAATTTAACTAAAGATGTAAAAGACTTATATACAGAAAACTACACAACACTGTTAAAGGAAATCAAAGAAGACTTAAATAAATGGAAGAATATTCCCTGTTCATGGATAGGAAGAGTAAACATCATCAAGATGTCTATCCTACCCAAACTAATCTACAGATTTAATGCAATCCCAATAAAAATCAACACTGTATTTTTTAAGGAACTGGAAAAACTAACTGCAAAATATATTTGGAAAGGTAAGAGGCCCCGAATTGCCAAAGACATATTGAAAAAGAAAAATGAAGTTGGAGGTATCACATTACCTGACTTTAAAACATACTACAAAGCTACAGTGATCAAAACTGCGTGGTATTGGCACAAGGATAGACCTACTGACCAATGGAACCGAATTGAGAGTTCTGATATAGATCCTTGCATATACAGTCATCTGATATTCGACAAGGCCACCAAGCCCACTCAGTTGAGAGAGAATGGCCTCTTTAACAAGTGGTTCTTAGAGAACTGGATTTCCATATCCAAAAGAATGAGAGAAGAATACCATCTCACACCTTATACAAAAATCAACTCAAGATGGATCAAAGATCTAAATATAAGAGCCAAAGCCATAAAGACCTTGAAAGATAATATAAGGAAGCATCTACAGGACCTTGTAATAGGAAATGGTTTCATGAACTTCACACCCAAAGCATGAGCAGCAAGAGAAAAAATAGATAAATGGGATCTCCTCAAAATTAAAAACTTCTGCACCTCAAAGGACGTTTTAAGAAAATAAAAAGGCAGCCTACACAATGGGAGAAAATATTTGGCAACCATATATCTGATAGGAGCCTAACATCCTGCATATATAAAGAAATCCTACACCTTGAAAATAAAAAGACAAACAACCCATTCAAAATATGGGCAAATGACCTGAAAAGACACTTCTTCAAGGAAGAAATACAAATGGCTAAAAAGCACATGAAAAAATGCTCCACATCGCTAGCTATTAGGGAAATGCAAATCAAAACTACAATGAGATACCATCTTACACCTATTAGAATGGCAGCTATTAAAAAAACAGCAGACTATAAGTGTTGGAGAGGATGTGGAGGAATAGGAACCCTCATCCACTGCTGGTGGGATTGTGGAATGGTCCAGCGATTGTGGAGGACAGTTCGGCGGTTCCTTAGAAAACTAACAATAGATCTTCCATATGATCCAGCGATTCCACTGCTGGGTATATACCCAAAAGAATTGAAAGCAAAGACTCGAACAGATATATGCACACCAATGTTCATAGTGGCATTGTTCGCTATTGCCAAAAGTTGTAATCAGCCCCAGTGCCCATCAACAGATGAATGGATAAACAAAATGTGGTACATACATACAATGGAATATTACTCAGCTGTCAGAAGGAATAAAGTGCTAACACACAGAATAACATGGATGAATCCTGAAGACCTTATATTGAGTGAAGCAAGCCAGGCATTGGAGGATGAACAGTATATGACCTCACTGATTTGAATTGAGGAAAGTGAGCAGTCTCTGAAAACCATTGTCTGAAAGATAGGTTAACAAGGGAGAGAAAGAGAACGGTAGGTTGTGAGCCATCACTCATATGGACATAATCTATGGTAAAGGGATAGAGTATAGTTGCATATTGAAGGATAGGACAGGTGGGCAGTGATATTACTGGGTTTGGTGGTAAAGGGTTGACAGGTGGGTAGATTAGGAAGGGCAGGTTAGAATACCCAGGGCAAGTAACTATGAATCTTGTCATCCAATGAGTCAAGACAAGGGAGTGTCATGTGCCCCAGGGGGATGGGGAAGAAGAAACATAAAAGATCAAGCAGGGGGTACTTATTGGTCATGGGAAATGTTTTTCATTACCTTACAGTAATGGACAGAGGACATGGTAAATATCAAAAATTATTAAACTGTACCGTCTAAATTGTAAACTATACTGTAAACCATTGACAATGTTTAGTACCTATGTTTCATTATCTGTATAACAGTTATAACAATGCTGCCATCCACACACACACACAAAAAAAAATGTTTTTAATATGGGTTGAGGAAAGGGGTATATGAGAGTCTCTAGTATTCTGTATGTGACTTTGCTATGACCTAAAACTTCTTTGAAAATTAAATGAAAATTTGGGAGACACTGGGGAATGAGAGGGAGAAGGTGCCATGGTACAGACTGGACACCCAATAATGCAGTGATAAAAGGAAAAATAATAATTTTTTGTTTGTTTTTTTCCTATTTTTTGAATGCCCCAATCCATTAATTATATTTTATTTTCAGTTTTTTTTTTCTGAGTTTCCATGTATTTTATCTCTTTCATTTAAGCTTATCATTATTATTTCATTTTCCTATTAATTGTATTCGGTTATTGTATGGGCTTCATATTCAAGGAAGGTTTAGATCACAGAAGGGTTACAATGGGGACAGCAGAGGATCATTGGTGGGGGTGTCTGGGATGGGGGATTCACAGGAGGAAATTCATCTCAATATACATGAAAGATATATAAAATTGTTCAAAAGATCAAGGGATGTGGCATGGTCACAGTGGGTAGACAATCACTCAATAAATGAGAGAATACTGAATTCCCAGCCTGGAGAACTCTGCCACATTCTCCAAAGGAGTAGAAATAGTCTCCTGAGTGCAGGGGTAGTGTCTGGCAAAGGAGGAGAGTCCACTGATGGGTTCTTGTTATTGATGACTAGCCTTACGAGTCTTTGCTCTTGTAACTGAAACTTAGCCTACTGTTATGGGGTGCCTAAGGGTTGCCACCTGAGAGCCTCCTTGTTGCTCAAATGTGGCCTCTCTCTAAGCCTAACTCAGCATATGAATGCATTACCTTCCCCTCAGCGTGGGACATGACTCCCGGGGATGAGCCTTCCTGGCAACAAGGGATTAATACCAAGCGCCAACTGGCAATACAACTGGAAAAAGATATTGAATAAAAGGGGAAAAAGGTAGAGACAAATGAGTTCATGTGGCTAAGAGACTTCAAAGTGAGTCAGGAGGTCATCCCAGAGGTAATGCTTACGCACACCTCAGTAGGATCTCATAGGTCACAAAAGAGGATATCACCCCACACAGAGGGGCTCCTGAGGGCTCTGGAGACACCCAGGTCCTATATAAGGGGGGATAGCTCCAGAGATTGATGCCTTATCAGTGGGCTCTACTTTGGAATCTGTGCTCCTGAGAGTGCCAGAGTTAGACTCGAATAAGTCTTCCCTGCACATGTTCCATCAGTCCCTTCTATTCAAACCTATATGTGAGTTTGTAGGTGTACTTCCAGAGACTGGAGCCTCTGGCCTGCCCATGTGCCCGCTGTGCCTGGAATCTCGGTGGAGCTGCAACTCCTACTCTACAGCTCAATGGACTCACCCAAGTCACCTGGTGAGGAGACGATGATGGACAACAGCCATCCCAGGGAATAGAGAGAGCCTGCAGCTGCAGGCAGGATAATCTCATCCACCGTATCCATGGGATATAAGCCCACTCTCACTTGGAGGTGGAGTGGACATCACCATCCCAGACTCCTCAGGATTGGGGGAAGAGCTATGGACTAAAGTGGACTTAATGGTATTCTGCTGTAGACATACTGTGATTCAAGCAATGGAAGAAATTATAACAGTGAGGTGGAGCCAGTGGCCACTAGATGCTTTTGGGGCAGGGAAGGGAAAAGCAGTTGTAATACAGGGGCTTTCTCAGGACATGGGAATTATCCTGAGTGACATTACAACGACAGATATAGGCCATTTTACATCAGTATATACCATGCAGAACTGTGTGGGAGAGAGTGTGGTCTACAATGTGAACTATGGTCCATGCTTAGTGGCAAAGCCCCAGGATGTGTATATCCATTGCAGGTGATGTGCCACACTAATGAAAGATGTTTATGTGGGATGTTATGGGAGGCGGGGAACATGGGAATCCCTGTAATTTTTGTGTAACATTTATGTAATCTAAGCATCTTTTAAAATATGTAAAAGATATATATATAACATTAATGTAAGCAAAAAAATAAAAAAAATAAAAGTAACATTGGGTAGAAAAATAAAAATAAAAAAAAAAATATTGCCCAAAGTTTTGTTCCTTGAAGAAAAAGAAAAAAAAGTATATTATAAAATAAATAAATAAAAATAAAAATATATGTGCCCAGAGCAACTTGGCTCCCCTGGGCAGATCAGCAAGTCTGGCTGGACTACACTAGGTTGTACAGAAGGAGACCCAGTCCACATTTCACAAACAAAGCAGCAGCATCTCAGACAGATCCAGTGTCCCAGGGTGCCCAGGGACCTGGCCTGAAACTGGAATAAGAAATGAGAAGAGACCTAAATATACCACAATCTAGCCTCCTTCTCTTCGCCCATCCCCACATCAGGACTAGAGAGGGGAAAGGCAGTTCCCAAAACATTCAGTTCTTAGGACTCTGTGTTAGGAGAAGGATGTGAAGAGAAAAAAGACATAGCTACTCTCCCTTGTTCTGCCTGGTAACACCTTAACTGGGCCTTATAATAATTTCTCTCTCTTTTCCTAGAAAGGAAATAGTTTAGATGAGAGAGGAGCAGACAGTCCAATATCTTTCTTTTCTCTCAAATAGTGGGAAAACAAAAGTTTAGTACTTTGTCTCTAAGCTATCCTGACAGTGCTTCTGAGCCTAAGGCCATGATATCTAATCAAGGCTGGGCCCAGTTGTTCTTTTACAATTGAAGGATGGAAACATTGTCTGTCCATAATATATAACCATTAGATGACTTTTTCTCTTTAAATAGATCTTATTATATCCATAGGGGATAAAAACCCAGACCAGCTGGAGACACATAAATACAGACCCTGCTAATAATTTAACATTATCAAGCTTGGACCATTGGAGCATGGTTTTGAGGTTGGCGACCTCAGTGTCTATCTTCCTATTTATCCACATGACAGCTGGATCTTGGTGAGCAGTCAGTGCCACTCCTTCTATCCTCACTGCAAGCACCTTCCTTTCATTCACTGAATACAGTTCCTTGACTCCACACTTTTCTAGATTGAAGTCTAATTTGATATCTGCTCAACTTTACTAGCTTCATCCATTTCTTGATGTTTTATCTGATGTAATTGAAGTTTTATTTTCTCATTTTCTTTTCTGAGGGCTGAAAATTGTCTCTTCTCTAAAATACTCGTATCCTTTATCACACTGGCAATCTGAGACTTTATTTGCTGAAGAGTGATCTCCTGCTGCACCTTGGTGACTGCCTTGTAGACAATATCCATGTGGGCCTCCATGACCTTGACCAAAGCACACAAAACACTTTCTGCTTTTTGAGTAGTGGCCCCATTCTCTATACATACACACACTAGCAACTAAGTCATGCTATCAAAGTAGAGCCTCCTAGTCTCAGAAGAGGTAAAATCTCTCTATTGGTGCTCCAGCTGTATGGGCTCAGCAGACTCAGTTCTCTTCTCCAGGAAGCTATGGCAGCAGTCAGGGTGCAGCCAGTGAGGCATAGGCAGGGCCAGGCCACAGGAAAGCAAGCACTCCCATATCCCAGGCAGGCGGTGTGGGGCAGCCATGGCCAGGCCCATAAGATGACTTTTAAAAGGCTTTCCTTTTACATGTGCATATATGAATTCTTCTTCATACAATTTTCACACATGAAATTTGCACGTAAAATAAATAGGAGTTGCTTCAAGAGTCTGACTAGAAATCCAGAGAAGGAGCCATCAGATTCTCTTCCAGGGAGGAGTTACTACTGGAATGAGAACTATGTTCCTTGCTCTCATATACAGAGCACACTTTGACCATTCCCTGCACAATTTCACCTCACCTCTGAGACTGCTTTCCCTGGGAGCAAAGCAATTAGATTCCTGCTCTGCCCCACTCCCCAGTCACTAAATGTAGAAGGATTGAAATTTTACAGAGTATGATCTCTGAACACAATAGAATTCAATTAGAAATCAGTAGCAAAAATCTATCTGGGGAAAAATGATTAAATATTTTTAAACATATCTAAATCACAACTGGATCAAAGAAGAAGAAATCACAGGGAAAACATTTTAAATTCAAAAATAATGAAAATACAATGGGAATCTATCCTGAGAAAATATTCAGAAATCTTGACTAAAATTTTTAGACAAAAATGATTCTTACAGCATTATTTATACTAATAAAACATTGAGGAAGTTGACACAATTTTAACATTCAGCAGTGGGGTAAAAGGGCTAAAATAAAATTATGTATCTATTATGATGAAATCCATGAAAAAATAAAATTAAAAAAAAAAATACTGACAAGGGAAAAAGTTCATGTTACAATGATAAGTTAAACAACATTAAATCACATGGCATATCAAGTATGATCCATATCAAGAAAAATCTTACTCCAGATGAGATTTCTCTATTCCTAATCTTTGAATGGTGAAGCATATCAATAGCTATGCTGTATAATAACTACAAAATCTCACTGTCATACAACAATGAGTATTTGCTCCAGGTTGATTGTGGTTGCTCATCTTACCTGGGCTCTGCTTCCGGATCTGCTCCGCGTGTGTTCATTACTGGACTAGGATGGAAAGGGCATCAGTTACCCAGGAAAAGCTCTTCTCAAGGCAGTGGCACAAGCACAGTAGGGTAAGCCCCACCATGTAGAAGCATTCCATGCCCCTACTTACAAACATCTGCTAATATCCCATTGGCTCAATGGGTCCCAGGGCCGAGCTCAACATCAATGGGCAGGGAAATATACACTACTTCTGTGAGACCAGGGCAAAGGCTGTGGATGTGTAATACCACTAGAGTAGCGAAAAATGTGACCAATAATGCAAACTACCACACTGAGACATGGGTGATCTTTTCTCATCATACATTTTGCACATTCCAAATTTGCAAATTTCAAATTATTGTAAACATAAATTACTTTGAGTCAGAAAAATTTTAAAAAGCATGTTTCATTTGGTTTGTTTGTTTTTGTTTTTTTTTATTATTTGTTAAAATACATGAGTAAACCTGTATAGAAATATTTCCTGAGTGGAAAATACTTGCCATCCTGGTACTTCCAGCTATCAAAAGATGTGACCTCACCACAGCATCAACCAAACAGATGGAGCTGAAGCAACCATGAGGTACAGTGCAGGAGATCAGGGGACAAAAATGCTACTCACAGCTGCAGGATCAGGGACCCTGCATCTCTCTCAGCCATATCCCTTCCCATACCTCTTCTGTGATTGGTTCTCCCTCTTTTTACCCCTGCAATGTGTTCTGCTCCATCCTCTCTGAATCTGTTTCCTTTGGAAAAACAATTCTTAAATGCCCTTTCATGCAACCTTAAAGCAAGAATGGGAATTGGATAAACATAAATATAAAGATAGATATAAATGCTTAAACATGCTTAAATGCATATCCCTAGAGGATTCATAAGAAATAGGCAACAGTTGTTCCCACAAGAGAGGAAAACATAGGAACAGGATGAATAAATAGGAGGAAGACATATTTTCATTGTATAACGTCCACTATAATGTTTAATTTTTTACCAGGTGCAAGTATTACCTAATCAAAATATATTGCTTTTTAAATGAAAGTTAGAGATAAGCCCATTTGTTCAAGTTTAAAACGCAGCGGCCCCAGAAGAGGAAGTAATTTGCCAAAGGTCATGCGTAAGCTAAAACAAGTGCTGATTACTACATGAAGGAGTCCCACCAGGGAATGAACTAAGATTTATTGAGTGCCTGGCATTTAATTCTCTCAAAATCCTCATAAGGTCAGGGTTTATTGCCTCACTTCAAAAGTACAGAAATTAATATTTAGAGACAGAAAATAAATTTCCCAAAGTCACACAACTACTAAGCAACTGAGCAAGTCTGCAAAGCCAACAGCACTATATGCCTCTCAAGTTGCTATATCTCTAATACCTATCTTATAGGGCCTATTCATGCACCTGCCCGACACTCTCCACACATCTCCCAAATTAAGTTCTCTTTCCCTATACCATGCTGACTAAAGCAAAATCTTCCCACAACACTATCAGTTTTATGGCTTCACTACCGTTGATCTGTTTCATACTGTATTCGTCAGGGTTCCCCAGAGACACAGAACCAGCAAAATATAAATGAGCTCACATGAACGAGAAGGGTGGCCTCCATAGGCCCGGCCACAAGCTGGAAACCCCTAAAAAAGTGATGCTAAATTCATTAGTCCAAATTCCCCAGGGGAAGGTGGCCGGCTAAAAATTCCTGCAACAGCCAATGCTGAAGTTGAGGCAGAAATGCTTCTTCTGACCTCTGAAATCCTCACTTCTAGCTTTTAAGACCTCCAACTGATGGTATGATATACTGTAACTTAAATACTATGATATAAAGTTAGTACAACTTATATTATATGATAAGGGAATAAGAAGAAGGACACAAAGTTATTCTATATACAGATAGATATAGATATATAGATAGATAAACTTATAAGAATATAAGGAAGAAATACTCATAACAGTTAGAGTTCATCTTTCTGCCACTGATCAGGTGGTCATAGCTGATATTTGTAACTACGTTCTTTCCACTATTCATTCCAGATTTCTTTTACTCTCAGCAAGTACGTCAGCTGCCGTTTGTGGCTCTTTTCCAGGCGGGGTAACCCAAACCTTCATTCTTAAAAGATCTGGGCCATTAGTAGTCCTGCCTTCATTAGTTGTAGCTTCCCATTTACATTAATCACAGGGCATGTTAGTACTAAGAGACACCCTATGGAATCTGTATTCCACCCATAGTCTTCCTTACTCCACTATGTAGTACCAGTCTAGTTTCCTCTTAGTAATCAGGATCAATCACCACAGTAACTGCTTTCTTTGCCTGTCATTTCAGAGGCATGAAGAGCCCATAGTAGCCAGGAGGCAGTCTTAACTACCAGTTAAATGGAAACATTGTTGTGTCTCCTGGTGAAAGCACTCCTCCCTTTGGAACAAAGACTTCTAAACCATAAGGTCATTGGGACAGGAAACAAAAATTTTGCTAGGGGGTCACTAGAGGTTATAGTGAGTGGTGCCACTCCCATTTCCACCCCTGATTCCTGGATCCATTAATTCTAACTATGGGAGAAACAGCACCATAGCTTGGATGCTGACCAAGAGCATATACGGCCTCCTGGAAAACATTGCCCCAGCCCTACAAGGTATTATCACCCCATAAATGCCATAATTGATTCTTCAAAAAGCCATTCACCATTTTATCAATCCAGCAGATTCAGGATAATGGGGAACATGGTAAGATGACTAAAATCCATGACCATGGGCTCACTGCTGTAATTCATTTGCTGTAAAACAAGTTCCTTGCTTAGAAGCAATGCTGTGTGGAATACCATGATGGTGGATAAGGCATTTTGTAGTCCACAGATGGTAGTTTTAGCAAAAGCCATGCACAGAAGGAAGGCAAATCCATAACCAAAGTATCAATTACAGTAAGAACAAAACAATGACCCCTCAATGATGGAAGTCATCCAATATAATCAACTTACCACCAGGTAGCTGGCTGATCACCTCAGGTAACAGTACCATATCAGGGACTCAGTGTTAGTCTCTGCTGCTGGCAGATTGGGCACTCAGCAGTGTCTGTAGCCAGGTCAGCCCTGGTAATAGGAATTCCAAGTTGCTGAGCCAATGCATAAGCCCCATCCTTACAACCACAGCCACTTTGTCCATGAACGCATTGTGCAACGACAAATGGCTGGGGAAAGATGCTGAATAGTATCCACAAAACAGGGCATACTATCAACTTGATATAAAAATCTTCCTCTGCTGAAGTCATCTCTGGTAAACAATCTCATGGAAACAAATATCTTCATGATTTTTTCCCTTTCAGAAAGATCTATCTACATACCTCTCCCCCAGACTTCTTCATCACCAATTTTCAATCATGTTCCTTCTAAGACCTTGAACACCCAGCCAAATGATTGGCCACACATCCCATGAATCAGTATATAATTGTACCTCCAGCCATTTCTCTTTCCAAGCTCAATGAACAGCTAGGTACACTACTCAAAGTTCTATGCACTAGGAGTATTTTCTTCACAACTGTTCTTCAGAGACATCCCAAGAGAGGCTGTAGTGCTCCAATTGCCTACTTTTTTTTTTTTTTTTTTTTTAGGTATCTGGGGCCAAGGATTGAACCCAGGACCTCATATGTGGGAAGCTGGCACTCAACCACTGAGTCACATTGGCTTCCCTGAGTTCGTTTTTTCATTTGTTTTTCTTGTTTATTTTTGTTTTTTCAGGAGGCACCGGGAACCGAACCCAGGAACTCCCATGTGGGAGACGGGCGCTCAGCCACTTGAGCCACATTCGCTCCCCAACTACTGTTAAGTGGTGCCTACATGTTACACAAAACTGTCTGTAAACCAGGCCTGAGTTTTCTCTTCTTCAGTCAATGGATTATAGGGACTCCCCAAGATACCATAGGTGTGAGGTGGGAGTAAGGAGGTCATATGGAAGGAGTGGGGGCAATGAGCGTTTAGGCCACTTCCTCATATAACTTACCTGTGCCTTCAGGGTCTGCTCAAGTCTGATCTCATATATACCACTTCCATTTGATGATGGGCTACTGTTGCACAATCAAATTTTATGGCTTGGTGGGTCAGACAACACCCACTTCACAATGGGCTGCTCAAGTTTCATGGTATTTGATGACCCAGGTTACGCATTTGGATACTAAAAGCTATTTCCTAAAGAAGAGTAGTTATCTGCAGGGTGGCAGGGATTTGTTCCCAAAATCCCAAAGGACTTTACTGTGATCCTCTAACAGGCCTTTTCAAAGGCTTCAAACAGTACCTCTATCTCCCACTGACACTTCAAGCACCATTGGATCTACTATATCATATTGCCCAAGTGGTAAAGCAGCTTGCCTGGCAGCCTGGACTATTGAAGATACTTCTCTTGTTCTCATCCTAACACAAAATGAGCAGCTTTTTAAGTCACTCAATGAATGGCCAGAGTAGCACACTGAAATGACAAACATGCTGCCTACTAAATCCAAATGAGCAAAATAGGCATTGTACTTCTGCTTTGATGTAAGAGTCAGATGCAGCAGCCTATCCCTTACCTTAGAAGGGATATCTTGGGGGACGGATGGGGCTCAAATGGTTGGGCATCCATCTCCCATATGGAGGGACCTGGGTTTGACCCCCAGGACCTCCCGGTAATTAATTAATTAATAAAAAGAAGGGGTATCTTGACATGCTCCACACCACTGGATACCTAGAAATTTCACTAAAGTGGAAGGTCCCTGAATTTCAGTCAGATTTATTTCCTACCCTCTGACATGCAAATGTTTTACCAATAAATCTAGAGTTGTTACTTCCTGCTCACTAGGTCCAATCAGATAATGTGATCAATGTAATGGACCAATGTGATATCCTGAGGAAGAGAAAGGCAATCAAGTTCCTGTGTACTAGATTATGACACAGGGCTGGAGAGCTGATATATCCTGAGGTAGGACAGTGAATGTGTGTTGCTACCCTTTCCAGCTGAAAGCAAACAGTTTCTGGTGGTCTTTTAAAAAAAAAAGAACAAAGAACAAAAAATCATTTGTCAGATCAATAGCTGCATACCAGGTCCCAGAGAATATGTTAATTTACCCAAGCAATGATAGCACACCAGAAATAGCACCTACAATGGAGTCACCACCAGGTAAAGTTTACATTAATCCACTGCCATCTTCTAAGATTCATCTGTTTTATGCACAGGCCAAACAGGAGAGCTGAATAGGATATGACAGGAATCATCAACTTTGCATTCTTCTTGTCCTACACGATGGCATTAGTCTCTGCAATAAGTCCAGGAGTGTGATATTGCTTTTGGTTTACTATTTTGCCAGGTAGAGACAATTCTACTTGCACCCACTTGGCCTTCCCTACCATAAAAGCCCTCACTGCTCAAGTCAGAGAACCAAGGTAGGGATTCTTCCAGCTGATGAATATATCTATTCCAATTTCACATTCTGTAACCAGGGACATCACAACAGGATGAGTTCAGATATCCATTAGACCCACTGTGAAATGGACTTGAGTTAAACTTCCATTGATCATATGACCTCCATAAGCACCAACTCTGACTGGTGATATTTTAGGTCTCTGGAGTTAGGGTCAGTTAAGATATAGTATCCAGTAAACCCTAGAAAGTCTCGTTATTTCCTTTTACCCAAAGCTCAGTCACCCTGCTAAAAGCCGGTGGATCCCTTAGAAAAAGCTAGAAGAAAAATGAACAGGGTAAATTTTGGTAAGTATAGCTGGGTCCTTCCTTAAGGGGACTTGACATTCCTCTCATTCAAGGGATTCTGGGTCTTTAAACTCACTAAAGTCTAGGGTTGATTAACGGGCAGTACTCCCTGCATTTGTGATTCAAGTTAGACTTTTGTCTACTTTACCTAGAACTCTTCTGCTTATGCAGATCAAGTAAAAACGTAGCAGACTGCCCAGCTGTTTCTTTTCTAGGTACCCTTTTATCAATTTCCCAATGCCATAGGTCTTTGCAAGTCAGGCTATTATGATTACAGCTTTGATTCTGCTGTCCATTACAGTAACCATGCCTACAATGTCTTTCATGATTAAGGGCAGCCTCTTGGCCCTTGCCACCCTAGGATCTAATTATCCCCATTGCATTTAAGGAACTCAGTTCAGTGGCAGAAGTTCCCAATATAATATCTGATCTACAAAGAAGAGTGACCACAGAGTCTTTCACGGATTCTACAGCACCCTCCACAAATTTCTTTCTCACAATTGTGGTGAAAGGTGCATCCTCTGGATATTCCTACAGTGGGTGCTCAAGTCTTACATGATAAATCAACTTAATATTCCAATCTACAAAGCTTTTGTATAATTGATTCTACTTATACCAAGGCAGTTCATGCATCTTAACTTCATTTAGAGTAAGCCACCTTTTAGTTCTTGCTTCAGCCAATCAAACAAACTGTAGAACACTTTCTGATACCTCAAGCTACAATAATGAATCCAGAATGCCTGCTTAATGAGCTCATATCAATAAATTCAGCCTGATCCAACTTTATGTTCCTTTCACCATTATCTCAAAACCTTAACATCCCCACACATAAATACCCCTGATCTCTGAGTGGAAAAATCATGCAGTTCTTTTGAAAAAGTAGTACATCTCTTCAAGGGTCACATTTTGTGCCTCAGCATTCAGGACCTGCTAGGACTTGAGTGTAATTATAGGTCTAGAAGCACTTTTTACTTCCTACAGGATCTAAAAGTCAAATGCATAAAATGTAATGAGAATTCAGTGGTTTGGGACTCAATGTATAAACACGTAATTTATGACAACAATTATATAAAAGTAGGAGGATGGAGGGGTAAAGGAACATAGTATGTGTGTTCTATTGAAGATAAATTGATATTAAAGCAAAGGAGATTGTTACAGATTTGGTATGTTAAATTTAAGCCCAATGATAACTACAAAGAAAATAACAGAGAATATGTAAATTTATAGAGACAGAAATTAGAGTACAGGCTGCCAGTAATGGGAGCAAAAGGAATGGAGAGTCAATACAAAATAGTTATACAGTTTCTGTTTGGGGAGATGGGAAAGAAAGATTTAGTAATAGAAGATGGTGACACAGTGAATGTAATTAATTCCATTGAATGGTATGTTTGGGAGAGGTTGAGATGGAAAAGTTTACATTATCTCCTTAAGCCTCAAATACAAACAGATTGGCACCAACCACTAAGAGCTAAATATCTCAATGGTATTGGCATTTGCACAGGAAAAAAACAGAAGGAAGCAATAGAACATTTGGCAACCTGAAAACTCCAAACCGGCTAACAGTTATTCCGTGTAAATCTCAGTTGGTCAAATTAAGAACAGCACCTAAAAGTAGAACGGACTTTGCATTCCAATAGCGGGTGAATTTGAAGAATCAATGGTAAGATCTGAAGGGGTTTCAGCAGTTTAGGCCCTATAACTCTCAAACAAAACAACCAAAGCTCCCTGCAAGAATAAACTACTAAAGAGAAAACAAAAGAGAAAAAGAAAAAGAATAAACTACTAAGAATAAAATACAAATTAATCAGAACAAGGACAACAGGGACAATGGACACAAAAGGAAGAAGAAAAAATAAAAGGACCCAGATAAAAGTAGAAAGGGGAAAGAGCCAGGATATCTCAGGCAGTAAGGCATCATATTTTTGTACACTTCACAAAAACAACAGAAGAGGAAGTTCTACAAGTATGAAGTTAGAAAAAAAGTAATGTGATATAAAAATGAGCAAAATAAAAGGATCAAGGTAAATTCCACATAAAACTGTTATATGGAAAAAGAGAATAATTTTCCTACCAAAAAATGCTGAGCAAGCCATAAAGGCATGCCCACAAGAAAATTAATATTGTAAAATTATTTCAAAATGATAAACACATTCATAAAATGATACAAGGTATGAAAGAACAATATAACTCAAAATTAGAAAAACTCATAAATTAAAAATAGAACTCAGGAATTTAATAGAAATAAAAGAAAAATAATTTCATAAATTAAGAATGAACTACAAGTAAAAGAGAACAAATAAACACAATAGATAATACATTAGGAGGAATAGAAGGCATTTAAAAAAAGGTAGAAATGAAGAAAGAGAACTTATGGAAAGTAACAAATATAGACACTAGACAAAGACTACTCAATGAAGAGCAGGAGTACTGAATGAGAAAATGAAAGCAATGGAACAGTAAAAATAATAAAAAATTATAATTCAAGAAATTTTCCTGGCATTAATGAAAACAAAGATTTGAGGTGACATATTAAAAAGAAACAACATGCACCTAAGAAAATTGCCCCAGAATAAACACCAAAACATATCCTAGTAAAATTACAGGAGTTAAAAAAAAAAGAGGTTCATTGAGAAGTAAAATGGAGTGGTTAAGTAAAAAACATGTAGTCCTATGTTTCCTAGTTTGGTTGCAAAAGACCTAGAAATAAGGACTAACCCAGAAGCAATGATCCTCTCTGGCACCCAATTTGATATTCATATTCCATTTCCCCCACTAGAAGAAACTAAGTTTCTTGGGAAAATGGTTGATTTCAGAGCTGAGTAATATAACGGTACAAGACAAACTCAGAATATCTTATTACATGAAATAGCAAGAAAGGTATTAGAAATTACTCAGGCACCTGAGGCATGCCTTTATGGGATATGACTATGTTCACAGGTCATGGGGTATTGTCTTGGTGGGTAGAGACCCACACAATAACCGAAAAAATATTGAATTCTCATCCTGGGAAGTCCTGCTACATTCTCTAATAGAGCAGCAACAATCCCTAGAGTACATGGGCAGTGCCTAGCAAAGGAGGACAGACCAATATGCCAGGCCCTTGACATTAATGGCTGTACTTATGAACCTTGTTCTTGTGAAATTGAAACTTAGCCTAGTATTATATATTGCCTAAGTGTTACCTCTTGAAAGCCTCCTTGTTGCTCATATGTGGTCTCTCTCTAAGCCAAACTCAGCATATAAACTGGCTCCCCACCACCACCACCACCACCATGGGACATGACTTCCCTGGCATCGAGAGATTATTACCAAGTGCTAACTTAGCAATGCATCCAGAAAAAGACCTTGACCCAAAGGGGAAATATTAAATACAAATGAGTTTTTATGGCTAAGGGATTTCAAAGTGAGTCGGGAGGTCATTCCAGAGGTTACACTTATGCACACCTCAGGAGGATCTCATTGACTGCCACAGTCAACAGTGCCTCAAGCCAGGGTGCTCCTGAGAGCTCTAGAGACATCTACAGGCAGGGCAGACAATCTCAGGAATTCAGCACCCTGTCAGTGGGCCTTGGAATACATGTTCCCCAATGTAAGAAAGTTAGACTCATTTATAATTTCCCTATACATGGCTTTTCTGCCCCTTTTATTTGAACCTATAATTAGCACTATACCCGTTAACTATATGTACCAAAGACTTAAATCTTCAGTCTGTTAATATGCCAGTTGAGCCCTGAATCTCAGCAGTGTTGCCATACCTACTCTCCAATTCATCAGACTCACCCAAGACTACTAACAAAATGTTAATGATAGACAATGCCCATACCAAAAAACAGAGTATCTACAACTGCAAGCAAGACAGGTCCTTCCATCTGCCCCATGGGATTTAAGGCCCCTCTCAATCAGAGGGCATCACCATTCTAAAATCCTCAAGATTGAGGAATGAACAAACATAAGGGGAGACTGCAACTATGAACTAAAGTAGATTTATTATTCTTCTAGCAATGGAAGATCTTGTAACACTGATATAAAGGCAGTGGTCACCAGAGGTTCTGAGGGGAGGGAGAGGTAATAATAGGTATAACATGGGACATTTGGGGGACATTGGAATTGTTCTTATGACTTTGCAATGACGGATACAGGCCATTATACATTTTGTCAAAATCTATAAAAATGTGCAGTGCAAAGTGTAACTATATCGTAAACTATTGACCATGGTTAGTAGTAATGCTTCAATATGTGCTCATCAATTGTAATAAATGTACCACACTAATGAAAGGTATTGTTAATGGGAAAAGTGTCAGAGGGGGGAGGGGTGGTGTATTAGTCATCCAAAGGGGTGCTGATGCAAAGTACCAGAAATCTATTGGCTTTTTATAAAGAGTATTTATTTGGGGTAAAAGCTTACAGTCCCAAGACCCTAAAAAGTCTGACTCAAGGTTGCTTTCCCACCAAAGTCAGTTGCCACGTGTTGAAGCAAGATGGCGAGCGATCTATGCCTGGTCTCTCCTTGCTTCTTCCTCTTAAGGCTCTGTGAGCCCAGCTTCTTCCGATCTCAGCTGTAGGCTGACATAGGGCTCATTTCTCAGGGTTTCCTATATCAATCTGCTTAGCTGCTCTGTTCTCTTCAGCTGCAAACTTTCAGGCAAATAGCTCTTCTCTCCCTGGGCTTTAGCTGTTTGAACCTTCTCTCCTCTGGCATCTATGGAGCTCTCTGTAATAGTCAGCCAAAGGCATGCTGATGCAAAATACCAGAAATCTGTTGGTCCTTATAAAGGGTATATTTGGGGTAGAAGCTTACAGTTACCAGGCCATAAAGCATAAGTTTCTTCCTTCACCAAAGTCTGTTGCCACGTGTTAGAGCATGACAGCTGCCGACATTTGCAAGGGTTCAGGCTTCTTGGGTTCCTCTCTTCCCGGGGCTTTCCTCTCTCTGGGCTCAGGTTTGCTTTGTGCCACAAGGCCAGTTGTAGACTATCAGGCAAATGGCTTGCCTCTCTTCCCAGGGTCTTCTCTCTTTCCTCACGACAAATCTCCTCTGTATGCTATTTCCCAGGGCTCCAGCTCAAGACTCCACATCACAACTCCAACTCAAAACTGCTCCAACACTGTCCTTTGTCGTGTCTTTTATCTTCAAGACCCCACCCACCAAGGGTGGGGCTCAACGCCCTAATCATAACTTAATCATGCCCAGATTAAAAGTCCAGTTTATAAGCAAAATCCAATATTTATTTTTGGAATTCATAACTTCATCAAACTACCAAACTGCTACACTCCCTCTCTTCCATGTGTCTTCTTGAATAAGTGTCCATTTATATCAGTCCACCAAGGGGGCAGGGACTCAACCCTGAGTCACACCCTACTGACGTGGTTGAATCAAAGCCCCAATCCTAACTAATAATTTAATCAAGACATGTCAGCTGAATCTAATGCATTCAAAGGATATCACACACAGAGGAATAGATTAGTTTACAAACATAATCTTTTTATTTGGGGGGGGCGGATTCATAAATAATCTCAAACTGCCACAGGTGGGTATATAGGAATCCCCCTATATTTTCAATGTATAATTTATAGAATCTAAAGCTTCTTTAAAAATAAAATTGAAAAATGATTTAAAAAAAGAATATTCAGAGGAATCAATAAACAGCAAAAAATTTCATCCATTCATTAAAAAAAAAGAAAAGAAAGAAATTACTCGGGCCATGTCAGACAGACTCAGGAGACAAACTAAGGATAATTCCACAGGCAAAGATAGACAAATTTAAAATTGAGCATCAAAAATATAATGGAAATGGGTAGAAACATATACCATATGTTGAAATTGATCGGTTTATCATGACACTAAAAATAAATAAATAACTGGTCACTTTTGGAGGATACCATAAAACAAAACCATTATTTGAAAACTACAAAATGAAGGAAAAGAATTTTTAAAAGGCAATTCAGGGAATCCTTGTGGGTGATATAAATCTGTTTATATCTTAACTATGGTGGTGGATCTATGAACCTACACATGTGACAAAATTGCATAGAACTAAATAAAACACATGAAAATAAGTAAAACTGGGAAATTGACTAAGGCCAGTGCATTGTATCAGTGTCAATATCCTGGGTGTGATATTGTACTATAGTTTTGCAAAATATTCCATGTGTAAAGGGTACATGAGCTCTTTCTGCATTATTTATTACAACTGTTGATCTACAATTATCTCAAAATAAAAACTTTAATTTAAAAAATCTTAGCAATATTCATGAATAATATATTACTGGATAAATTCTAGAAACAGAAAACTTCTAAGATCATGTTCCCCTTATGAACCATAATAAAGGATTGAAGACTTCTTATAACTCTACCTTCTCATGCCTCTCACCCTCCTGCCATTCTACCTGATCTGTCCACAGGTACAGCAACACAGGGACAAATTTAACATTCCTTACAGATTTAACATTCCTTCACTAAAACTATACAGTCTGTTTGAGTAAAATAATTTGTTTAAAACTCTTTAAAATAAATATTTTAAATCTGGGTGATTGTGCCTGTGATGAACAACTAAAAATGCCTAACATTCATGATGGTGTCGATGATCTGACTAAGGCGGTTGGGGGTGGGCAATGATGACAGGGTTGGTGGTGAAATCTTCCAATTCTGGCGTTAGAATCTAAGCTTCTTAAGCTGCGATAGAGCTCTCCCAATAAAAGGAAAACCATCAAGCCTATGAAACAAAACATGGCTCACAACGCAGGTGTAAATCAAGACGCTAATTGCTCCTCAGTGAAGACCCCTGGAGAGAGACTACATCCCAAGAGAGGATCTGCTCGCGAATATACAAACAGACCGCCTTGAGTCACAGTATAGGACTAGATATAAATCTGGATGGTTCCCCCATTTTCTGAAGTTTACATCCTGATTGTTGAAACCAAGGCGTCCCCTAAAATTTCCAGAAGACTGTGTTCTAGTTTTCCTCAGCACAGGTATTTAACTACAGATTTAAAGAAACTATATGGGACAAGTATTTCTTCCAAGATCTTCTGTTTCTAGTGCAGGTTATTTACAACCAAATATTTCCCTTCAACTCTGAGTGTTTTTTCCTCTGCGTGCTGGGTTCTCAGCAATCTTGAGCCTCTAGGGCCTGGTAAAACTAGAAGTAGAAATTGAAGTACCAGTTATGAAATATGTGGGTCATATTTGCCTATTTTATATTATTGTATATTATGGGAGTAAAAATCAGACTATTGATATCTAGGGTTTTCCTATGTAATGGTGATCACATCTGCACTGCTTTCAGTTTTGGTGATGGGGATTTTCTGTTTCTTGTTTTAGGAAGCTCAGATTGGGTAAAGCGGGCTTTGTACTTTTTAAAACCTATTGTTTTCTAATGAAATTTGTTTTCTCATTTAATAAATGGCAATAATATTGCAAAGTCTTTTGCTAACTCTGATACTAGTTATTATGAATTTAAATAACACACCAACAATAACTTAAAATATAAAGCAAACAATGCAATGCAAATTTTCTTGCCCTCACATCATGTCCTAAGGATTTAAAGACTTTTTGTACATCTAAGCAGAAGAAACATAGGGCCAGAGTTAATATTATAAGAATCAAGTGAGACACTGTATTTTAAAGTGCTGCACAAAAAAAGCAGGTTAAAAAACGTTTTTTAAAAGTACATATATATTTACATATATGTAAGTAAATATAAGCATAGAATAAAACCTAGAAGGATATTCACTACCAATGTTAGTCTCTAGATAGTGCGAATATGGTGTTTTTCTTTTTGCTTACTTGTATTTCTAATTTTCTTGATGCATGTATGTTGCCTTTGTAATTTAAAACAGTACATCTGAATTAACAATAAGATCCCTCCTCTGCCCATATCCAAAATTTCCATAAATTAAGCTTACTAAATAATAAAAATAAACTGCAACACAGTGATACACTATAGCAAATCACCACAGTTTAGTGGACACAAAATAAATGGTGATCAGAAGTCCTAGAATCTAGGCCATGATATGCCTTTTACCAGCTATATGAACTTGGATAATATATTTAAATTTTAGAGTTTCAAGTTTCTAGAGAATAAAAAATAATATAGCCTTTCTCTTTTTTTCATATAGTGTAAAGCACATTCAACAAAAACATTGTCTTAGAGATGTAGGTATGCAGTTTATAAGGCTAAAAAGGGCAAGGGACGAAATTCCTTACCAGGAGGAAGCAGAGTCAATTTTGAGTTCCAAGTTGCCAATATGTGATAGACCTCAGGCAGGTCCTTAATGGCCATAACTTCAGTTTTCTCAATATAAAAATGAGAATAAATGTTCTGCTCTAAATGCATTTTTCCCTAAACCCAGGAATGTCAGGAGGTGTTAATGAGATCGAACTTTGAAATAAATGTGTAAACTCTAAAGCATTACACAAAGGTTAATAATTATATGAGAAAGCAATTAAAATAGTGATGATTTAACTTTATTAGTTTAAGAAATACATCTCAGAGACAGAGATGTCTATAGGTTTCAATGCCAGCAATAATGACCCAGACTTTCTAGAAAACTTGCCTATAATTTGAGAATGTGCCACTAGGGAGATAATATTGCCAAAGTTTTATGTTTTTTCTGAATATAATAATAATAATAACTATTGAGCCCTTACAATGGACAAATACTTTATGCCAGTGCCCATAGACTTATTAAATCAGAATCTGTGGGTAGAACTCAGGTACAGTACTTTTTTTAATGTTCCAGGTGATAATACTATGCAGCAATTGAGACCATTGTCTGAGGGCCCTAAATCCAGTGAAAAACTAAGATCAAATTCTATACACCTATGAAAAATAACATTTTATAGGTACTGACTATTTGAAAAAATCTCTCTAAATATGCATTATCACATGTTATTTTCAACCACCTTGGAAAGTGATTTTATTCATTTCTTCATCATTCAGATATAGAAATTAGCATGTTGCTCAATCATATAGCAGTAACTACCGTTTCACCCTGACACAAAATGGATTTGAGATAAGTATTCACATTTATCGATTATTTGGGAATTGCATGGATAACAGAAATTTCAATTTTGAGTCAAAACTCAACTCCAATTATGATATATAAAATATATTACTTATTACCTACAGGGTGGAAGTTCTCAAACTTTACCATGCATCAACATTACCTGGAGAGTTTTTTACAGCATAGTGCTAGACCCCAACCCCAGAGTTTCTGATTCTGTAGGACTAGGTGAGGCTTGAGAGTTTGCACTTCTAAAAGCTCCAGATGATACCTAAGAACTGGTCCATATACAACACCTAAAATCCACTGCTTCCAGCCCTTTTCCTCTCATCTTCATGATCTTTGAACACTCAGGGGCAGATCTACCTCCCAGCACACAGACCTGCAGGGAGGAGGCATCAGGAAAGAGCCCAGGATCCCTCAGCCAGAGCCTAATGCTCAAAACCAGCTTCACAAGCAGGCCAAGGGCAGCCTTTCATGGACTCTTCTCTCCCATCAGGCTCCAACTCTGAGATGGCTGGAGAAAATCACTCTACAGTGACAGAGTTCATTCTCAGGGGATTAACAAATCAGCCAGAGCTCCAGCTGCCCCTCTTCCTGCTCTTCCTAGGGATCTACATGGTCACCATGGTGGGAAACCTGGGCATGATCACGCTAATTTGTCTGAATTCTCAGCTCCACACCCCCATGTACTTCTTCCTCAGCAACTTGTCTCTTGTGGATTTGTGCTACTCCTCTGTCATTACCCCTAAAATGCTGGTGAATTTTGTGTCAGAGAAGAACATCATCTCCTACACAGGGTGCAT